>JAECUM010052601.1:0-29370 GCA_016617855.1 Megalonaias nervosa
ATTCTATAGCGTCTTTTTGATAATTGCAATTGAAAGACTTCATATTTTTCCCATACTATGATTTCAAACATTCAATGACAGAACAGAAACACACTTGCAGATGTCAAAACGTTGCTCCTCGCTGCTGCAATCTGATGTACTTCATGTAGAATTGTCACAGGCAAATCCAGTCCATAATCGCAAAATTTCGTAGAATCGACAAAAATACCAAAATCTATTCATGCCAGAACAAATGGAAAAGTTGCCGAAATGCACATTCAGTCACAATATGACTCCAAATTTCAATTTTAGGTAGACCAAAACGCCATTTTCTTAAGAAACTTATGTCTAGCGCGCGACCAAGTTCAAATTTATCTGGGCGGAGTTACGTGCGCATTAATAATGTTGTGGTGTAGTGCTGAATCTACGCCTGTGTATTTAGTTTGGAATACGGCATACATTCAGTTACTTTGTTTCTTCTAGTGTATTTTTGTTTATATAATTAAGCCTTAGGTAGTATAAGGAAATTAGCATATAAATAAAATGGTTGCTGCATTTTATATGGGAAAATATGAACTCGTTTTGTCGGATGGATATTCTGCACTCCCAAGGTCGAGCAGTATTTTCATCCGAAATACTCGTTCATATTTTCCCATACAAATGCAGTAACCTAAAAACCTAAAATTATTCGCAATTTAGGGTGGCTATGTTAAGAAGTAAGATCATGTCCGATATATAATGCAGTTATGTAAATTCTCATATCATGTTAGTTTTCATAGATTTAAATCTGCGTTTAGAAAACAGCAATGATGGCAAACAACACTATTGAAACTGGCTGAAGACTGGAGGAGCGCACTTCAAAGTTGTGCAATAATAATAGACCTATACAAGGACTTCGACAGTAACCGCACAGCCTCATCATCGAAAAAGTGAAAGCCTACAACATTGATCTAATCTCGATCAGACTTATTGAGAATTATTTGTATAACCTTAAACAATGCGTTGAATTTGGATCCTCATATAGTTACTTGGATATAACCGCCAAAGGCTCAATATTTCGACCTCTTATATGTAATATCTTTATAAATGCATATTCTACTTCACAAAACAAAGAACACTATATAATTTGGCTGATGACAATAACATATATTACATCCATAAATACACGAATAATTCATATTTGTTCGGCAAAGTAATAGCAAGACACTAGCTGACTGTTTCGCAGTAAATTGTATGCAATCAAATCCTCAGAAATTCCAAGATAATAAGCTGCTAATCTACATGTTCAGACTGAAGGTCATCTACATCCCCTTTTGGGCATTTCTGTAACAAATATAACTACGGCAAAATGGAAACAAATACAGAAAAGGCCACTAAAACAGGCATTTAATGATTGTACTACCTACACGTTTCTCTGCAAAGGAAAGAAAACCTCCCTTCTCTCCACAATAATAGATTAAGATATATGGCGAATGAAGTGAACAAGATATTTCCCCCAAAACACCTAATTAGTTGAATAATATAGTCACTTTCAAAGACTGCAAATACAATCTAAAAAACAAAATCTGGAAACAGAACCAACAGTACCTACCACTAGGTACTCTAAGTTCTCTTTCAAATGTGACTATCCCGGAGTCTGGAACATCTTACCCAATGAACTAAGAACAATCTCTTATTTCAAAGAACTCAACAGACTGATTCAAACATTTTCCAGGAAGTATTGTAAATGCGCCTTATATCTATCTGCTTAGCGGTCAACGATACCTAGAGTTACATTCCTCACTGAGATAGTTAGACTTGAACTCTGCTTGTTTGGGGAAGTACCTTCTGCTATTTCAACGTTTATCACCTTTATGTCAGCCGATGTCACTTTTCTCGCCCAATGAACGACGTTAACTGCATGCGATATACTAGTATCTTGTCTTTTAATCGGCTGAAATCACTGACAGTGTGAATGCTTTTAAATAATCAAATAGTCATATTCCGTATTTAAATTATCAAGTGTACTGACTTCTGTGAAGTGTTATATATGTTCATACATAAAAAGTGCGCATCTGCATGTAGTCTACTGCTGTGTCGTGTTTCATTTGATTTTGTACTGTCTACTGCCTACTGTCGTAATCCTGTTAATCTGCTGTTGTATTTTATGTAATGTTGCATTTCATTTCGACCTGCTGTCGCCATTGGCACTGTTGTGTCTAAATCTGCACTGTTGCATAGCAAATATATGATATACGTGTATCTGTCTGTTGAATTATGAAATGCAATTGTTATGTTGCTAAAATAGCTCGTACAGAACTAGCATTGTATGTTTTTTGCTGAGAAAAGCAAAGTTAAATAAAATTTCATGTATCTTTTAGATGCATCAACAATAGTGTTCATGAGTCGGAGAAGGCAACCACAGGGATGTTCATTTTGTCTACAGAGTTTCTTCAACTCATCGTATTTAATGCCGTGATGGATAGTTCTGCCACAACTGCATTTGTATGCATCCTCTGGAACAGTGCCTTCAGATTTTGGATCATTTAGATCACTAGCTCATGACCTCGGTCTAAATAAAATACTTCCAGTTTTAGTGGCAAGACTTGAAGTCTCCAGTAGCGGGAATACCTTTAGAAGACCAACAACAGGAAATCACAATATGTAAGGATACCAGCCTGTTGGGTGCGGGTTACGCTTGCTAGCGGATATTTTCATGGTCAGTAGTAAGTAGACACTGCAACAGAAGGCTCTTCATGTCAGCCTTCTGGAAATAAAAAGTCATCCTTTAAGAAAACCTCACTTTTGTGAAACACACCCAAAGTTACACTGCCTATGATGTTGGACAATGCAGTCATAGTGAGCTACCGCTTCAAACGTGTATGGAACACACCATCGGACCACTGAGTAATAATATGGGTGTTCCAGTACTGGTGTGCCCAATATCATATAAGTATACAAGTCCAAAATATAATGGACAGTCTCAGTGTCCTGCGCAACGTATTATCAAGGAAAGTCCAACTCTCCAGGTGGAACAAGAAATTGTCCATCTTCGACTCTCGATTTCAAGATCCAGAGGCATAGGTCATGGATGCCCTTTCAGTCATGTAGTAGAGAATACGATAAATGCCTTCCCTCCATCAGTTCTTGAATCAAAAGCGAATACAAAAAATGTGAGGCTGGGCTAGCCAAATAGCTCTGATTACTTCTATCAGATTGGACAAATCCTGGATTATTGATTTGATTTATTTGGCAACAGAAAATCATAGCGACCCACAAGCTGCTCAAGTAGCTGTGGTCACCATTATTATATCGTGTCCAGAGTAACGCTTTCTTCACAATTGACTCATACCAGGCATGCCATGCGTGAAATGAGGTATTGGTAGTTTGATCGTATCGAGGATTGTGACAGCTTGACGGCCTTCCACTTTGAAGGAATATCTGGAGATGTAGCATCCTTGCAATAATTGTTGTCAATTTGTCAGTGTCACACCAGTCTCAACCGTCATGCTCCAAATGGCTAACTGCATTATTTTCTTGTTTGAAGACAAGAAGCTAGTCCACATAACAATTACGTTCATACGATGAGACAATGTTGGCAGCAACCAGGAACTTTCCCACTTGACCAGTTTAGAAAAAGCCAGGCATTGCTCACGTACCTTGTTCCAAGAATTGAATCTCTCCTGGATCTTGATTTGACTCAACTTGTCTGAGTTCAAACCAGTGTCGTCCACCATACTGAAAAGCAGTTACCATGTAAGATTTGCTTCCTGATGGTGCTAGGTTCACCTTGCAGGATGATTGGGCTGCATGTGATTACAGTGGTTCGTAGCTACATATAGTTCCTCTCTCATGGGTTGATCGATGCAACCTTGTTTCGATCCAAGTAACAGGTTACAATTGATAGGCAACCAGCCAAAAACTATCCACTCTTTATCCTCTATCGATCCTGTACACGCCTTCAGATGATATCTTGAGGCACATTGCAAATGTCCATGGTGGCCATCAAAGGCTCTTCAACCAAGTTAGCTCACAAACGCTGGCCATTTGTATAAAAGGCGATTATTATATTGGCACATGATCAGGTATGATTAGTAACGATGTTTTGGCACGACGAAATACAAGTGATTTCCGCTAGCCTGACCTCTGAACGCAATGTTTCAATACACAACCGTAGTATCATATTCAGCTTCTATTCGCATGAAATGATCTCGCAAAGGAGAAAGCTAACCTTGGTGAATCTTGTTGGCTACTGATAGCTACCGTGACAGTTACTATGTACCATTCACGACAGCACAACCTCAGCCTTAAGCATAATTTGCAAAGAAAAGTCTGAATGCAAGGCAATAACCTGATGTGGGATCGTACAGGTATCACACATGCACGTGTATAAATGCATAATCGTCAGTGATGCCAACCTCACATAAGGGAACGTTCGTGCATTTAGTATAGTAGGCAGCATCGTAGTACATTGTGACATTGGCAAAGATTGAATTCTGAGTTATTTTCTCCTCCTCCTAACAATCTTCCTAATGTTGATGATATCGGGTAAGGTGTCCGACCGAAAAAGGAATTTTGTTTAATTAATTATGTTTATCTGAAAATACTTGATAACTTTACTGCCAATCTCTCCAACTCTTCCCTGCTAATGCTGCCAGTCTTGTTGTAGGCTTTATTCAAATTTAAAATATCTATGCCCGGTATAAATATGATCACCAAGGAGGAATAAGGGGAGGTAATCTGAATGATTTACTTCTATTAATCAATATGATCCATAGACAGGAAGACATTTCTTCATCTTTTCGGGTCAAAATTCAAAGGTAGCTGAGAGTTA
The DNA here is from genome assembly GCA_016617855.1 of Megalonaias nervosa. Classification (NCBI taxonomy): domain Eukaryota; kingdom Metazoa; phylum Mollusca; class Bivalvia; order Unionida; family Unionidae; genus Megalonaias; species Megalonaias nervosa. The sequence continues at coordinate 4,793 of JAECUM010052601.1, forward strand.
TTGGCAACTGATAATGTGACCAGGAAAATATTTGTAGGAGGACCATAATTTACTAAAATCTTTTCATTTTAGGCATGCTATTTCTAAGTCCCATTAGGAATCACATACCCCTCACCTACCTTCCACATAGCCCAAAACTTAGATGCATACAGAACGCAACATTTAAAAAGTTGTTCACATAACTAAGATTGAACAAAACCCCAAAATGTGACTAAGATTCTGCATCAAAATGTAATAATTCCTTCAAAGTTGTATTAAAGACTAATTAGACCACTACTAATTGGGGGTTTAACGTTTTTGTGGGCTCACTGTATTGCTCTGTTTGGTGTGGATGGTTTCGAAAAATATATCTAGAACAATTCACTCAAAGATCATCATAACTTGTTTATCCTGGACTGTTTTGACCAATACCAATAAATAACTTTAATATGTTGCTGTGCTCTAAATCATCCGTACAAACCATATTTCCTCTTTTTGGTGACTGTATAATGCAACATATACACTGATCAATCTATCTGTAAGTGTCTCCTTAACTGTGGAGTGGAAATTCACCAAACTTAGTAAATAGGAGGTCCTTATGGTAATAATTTGTAAGACGTATATTGGTTCTGGGCCCCTCCCCGGCTTCCTGCGATGGAACCAAAAGTCAAACATTCCAAACTGCAAACATCATGACATTTGTTATGTTTTAAAATCGTTCTGCATTCAGTCATTGTGGTAGAACACAGAACAGTCATCACTGATTTTGTGTAACACATCCCGAGTTTTAAGGTTTTGTGGTGGCTCAATGATATCAGTGCTGGACTCGCGATAGAAATGGTGTCAGTTTCTTTGACATAAATAGACGAAACCAGGTCAAGCCAAATCTGGGTCAAAGTCCAATTGGGTGGTAGTGGGGTGGAACATTGGGGCTAATGTCGTGATCTGTTTGTAGGTACTTATGTAACAAAACGCATGGGGGTGATAGTTGCTATTGTTGTAGTTTTCCAAATGGGCAGTATGAAAATTGTGTACGGGGACAAAATATTGTGTAGAGTACATGTTCAACTTGAGATGAATTGTGAAAGCAGTGAGCATGGTAATTGACTGAAAGTAATTCCTATCTGTAAAGGTCATACAAGGATGTCTGTGTTTGCACTTGGCTTTAAACCTTACGTACCTTAAAACCCAACATTATTTATTTTTTTTATAAAATTATAGTTTATAAACTATCGCACTTTTTGGAGCATGAAGTATATCCCTACGGTAGCGATTTGTCAGGGAACTTGTAGCAGTTTTGGTGGAAATTATAACATGAAAGACTCGCCATCAGCTATGGAATGAGCAATGATCCTTCGGAAATGAAAGTGATGAAACGACATGATAATACACCTACAGTCAATATAGTTTTTAATTCGTATAAAGGAAGATAAACTTTAAACTGTGAATTTATTGGGAAGAATTTTAGAACATTCCACTACATTAGCACAATCTCTGTTTATATTTTGTTACTTTTGGCTTATGTCGGTCACAAAATCAAGTATATCAAATATCTAATTTGCTTTGCGGACATCCAGTATAACCATTACAGCAACAATCTTGAAACTCTTTTTATTGCTTCTCGACTTGGATAAGTGTTCGTTCGTAATATACATATATATGTACATATATATACCGATCTTAACTGTATCCACCGTCATTTGGCCTTTCCAACGGGTAATATTATCTTTGTGATTTGCTTGTACAGGCTGTCAATTGGCCATTTGTAGAGGTGACGTTTATTAGAATTGATATTTTCGCGTCTACTTCATAAGTAATAATAGGTAGGTAATTATCAAAGTGTGTAGCTCTACACGTACACTCTGAAGTACATAAAGCGAGACGAGTAACGCGGTAGATTTTGAGTATGGGCAAGTCTGACACTATCCCAGATGTGTAGCTTACTCCGGATTTCAATCTACGGAGACATCTCTGTCTTGCATATGCAGCATTAATGGGGTACAAAATGAGAAGGCCCAGAAGCACATCTTGAGGGGCGTGGACGTCAAAAATGCACGCAAGTATGCAACACCATATCATTTGCTGGAGGACATAGATAGAAAGGAAACAACAATATCGGTTACCATCTTGCAAATGGTTTTGTTAGTTATATGTAATTAAATTGCTTGTGCGTTAGTTTTAAAATTCTTTATTATTTTATTTTTGTTTCATTACATTTTATTGTAATGATTATTTCCATGGGATTCGAAATTCTTTTTCAGTAATTCGATATTTTCTTTTAGTAAATGTTGTTTATCTAAGACGTAAAACGTGTTACATGATAATTATGTTTAGTGAACCTAGTTCGTCCTGGGTTGAGAAGTTCGTAAACAGGAAGTTAAAATGATTGGTCAGTATCAAGGCCATACTTTGCTTGCATGATCACCATGTGCAAACAACGTTTTTCTATTATTGGTTCTTAACTGGGGCTACAAGGGCGTACGTGATAAATGTCTTGTGGTAAGAGACCACATGACTCATCTAGCGAGACTGAAATGATGTTTTTGGGGGTTTAAATACGCATTCTTAATATTTTTCTGTCAGAGTCGTTTTAACATCTTGAAGGAACAAGGTGTTTTTTAATTTGTTGCCAGATTGTTTGTTTTTCATTTGTTTTATTTTGGATTTAATAATTTCTTCTCTAGGAAATTCAACAAGTGGACTTTTTTATAAAAAAAATTCTGAAAGATATTCATGGAAATTTATTCTGGAATTATTCGGAAACAAAAACTGTGATTCAATTGAGGAATTGTTGATATTCGTACATGGACCACATCTGACGTCATCGCCTTCCATATTTGTATGTCGTCGAGATTCGAACTTGAATTCTAATAGAACTATTTAGTGATAGGACTTGTATTTTTCATTCTTAGGATTAAATTTTGGATTATATTCATAAACCGTAAGTCGTATTTTCCAATTTTTACATTGTTTTCTAGGGAAATAAATTATTTTGTTAAAATATACAAAGCTTGTTGACTTTCACTATTTTCTTTGTTACTGAGTACGAGCCCTTGTCACTTAACAGTTTACAGACTGGCTACGTGGATTAATATCCCGTATATCATCCCAAACTCAAGTACTGGACAAAGTCATGCTAGCCAAGATTGCCTGGTTCCGTCACGACTGGACACTGCCATATACTTCTGCTCGCAATGGGCACAACCTCAATCTTTAATCCAGTATCTGCCATCAAAAGAACTACCTTTTTCAAGTTTCACGGCTCGCATCTTGCCGCTAGTCACTTCATACTTACGATGCCCATCTTAGTGTTTAAGTATTAAGTATCCTAAAACCCAGTTTCATGAACTTTTTAAACACATCAACCAATCTAACCCGCATAGTACAGCTACACACTACCTGCTTACGACACCTAGTTTATAAAGGTACGCTATTAAATCAATCTTACCCACATAGTGCAGCTAAGTACTTCCGCTTACGATGCGCAGCTGGTGACTCAGTATCCATGAAATGTCACATCACATATCCCCAAGTCTTTGATACTCAAAGGAAGCATATACTTAGGAAAAGCTTGGATCTAACAGTTTCCTAGTCAGAACGTGCTACGATTAGAGTCAGCCACCATTCAGGGCATTCTTTTTCAGCTGCTTCTCAGGTAGCTCAAGAGGCTTCACCACCTTTATCAACAGACGACGAAAACTTGCTCTCAACTCTCCTCGCCATTATTAAATCTTACTATGATGCTTGAAGTCTCAGCCTAATGGGAGTGAATTGAAGATGTCTTCCGCCTACTGTTACCGGAGATCCGTCCTCTTCCTCCCTCTTCAACAAATGTGTGGTCTACAGTTCGGGCATCAGTTGATTGTCGACTAAAGGATGGAACTACTTTCAATTACTTACACCGTCTGGCCGAGTTACTGACATATTTAGCTTATTATATCGTCAATTGCAAGTCGCAAGAATTAACTGACACTTTATCTCGCAGACGCATTACACGAACGTTTGTCAGTGATTCTAGAAGTCCTACACAACAGTTTTCCATTTAGATACTTAGCAGTCAACCGGGAGTCTTTCGCACTTTTTGGAAAGACAAAGCAATCCTCTGTATACATGGATTGGACATCTTTTAACGACACACACTTGGTGCGTAACGTCGTGGATGTTGGATCTAGTATCTGTTATAGATCATTCAACAGGCTCAACAGAGCTTAACTCCTCCCACCCCGAATCCCACAGGACATGAACACGAGTCCGTTCTACAATGGCTTGCGTTTTAAACTAAGCGGCCCAACATCCTCTGACCAAACCCGTAACAGAAACTACAACCTTAAAACGCGTGGAAGGAGATGGGGTGCTCTTATCCCCACCTTAAAGACCATTAGGCAAAGTTAGGCTCGCAACATTTATCATTTCATCTCATCTTCAATAATCAGGTTGACGAAATTCGCAAGCAAACCTCAAGTGACACCAATATCGATCATTTTCAGTCTCAACTATAGCGGAGGGATTTTTAAGGCAGTCAACACATAAATCGCAGTGACGCCCCTAGAACACAGGACACATGGATGCAGTCCCACTAACTTTACAACCGTGAATAACCACAGTTCTCCTGAAAAAGCAGACAAAGCCAGAATGAGTGAGATCATTTTCGCCAGTGTTTCTCTCCACGGGAACCTCCCTATCTCAAATCACATCATTTTTAACATGCCCCTATCACAGAGCCCTTGTATGGGGCAGGCTCCATTCATTTACCGCCCGAAAAGATTTGCCATTACGACCTGGTCACCGGACAAGTGGTTTCCGAGGGACTCAGTATCACTTTCAGAGCACACCCTCACCTACAATCTCGGAGCACTATCATACTCAATCAACTCATTTCCACCCCTGGCTCACTATGGTTTTAAATGCCCTCCAGTAAGTAAACTGCGCAATCACTGTGGACTTGCAGTATTGTTTGACATTTTTTAAGTGGTGTCATCAATACCAAAAACCACGTAAAATTTCGTCATATTCTTGGCAGACCAAATGTAATAGCGGACTTGTCCCAGAAGAATCTAATATAAACAGGCTGGTCTCTTCTTCGCTAGGTTTTTATGCAATATATGCCCGATGGGATCAATCAATGGCGGACCTATTTGCAACAAGATAGAATGCCAGACTCCCAACCTTTATCTCAAAACTCACGTATATGATGGCCTGGACAGTTAATGCCTTTTCTACATATTAGATCGCCCTTTACGTATACGGATACCCAACAAGACCTCTGGTTCCAAAGTCGATACAGAAAGCAAGAGAATGGGAGTGTTATCTCATCTTGATTGCTCCACTCAACTGGGATAAATCTTGGATGAACGACCCGATGAATCAAGCAAGAGAATCTCCAGGAGAATCGAGATCTCCTCAAGCAACCATGACGGCAGGTAGTGTATCCCAATCCAGAGTTGCTGGACCGCACGTCTCGGTCTTATGTAACAAGCCTTCGGGAACAATGAGTTCTCATAGTCAATGGTGGCGCAATCGCTCAAGCGAGATGACTCTCCATTTTAAAGGCATAAGAAGACAAATGGAATATCTTCATTTGTGGGCACAACAACTCTTTATACTACTGCATGTATCAATACCTCTGCAGCTAGCTTCCTACAATGACTCTTGGATGAGAAAACGATAGCACCAATCATAATTACAACTACCGTTCCACGATCACTGGCACCCTGCATCAGACCGAAACGATGTGCCGAGTGAGATCGCGCCTCTTCTTACCCTTCCTTCCCCCCTCCCACAGAGGGAAAGGACAGATTAATAGCACAGACACTTTCGTCCTGGATAAGATGAGTTATTCTTTCTGCATATCGGAAAATAACCCACACCAAATGAATTTGCTTCGTATCTTGGCTCAAGGAGTTAGGTGGTCGCTAGAAACATTACATACGAGCGAAACTGTTCTCTAACTGTTATTATCCATTAACTGGCTACCTTCCCAAACTGTCCTCTGAAATGAAAATATATCCCTAACAGTAGATACTTTAGATCACAAAGATGCAAACTCCTTGCAACAGCGAATGCCGAACAATAGCCAGATAAAGTTGAATGTATAGTTGTTTCAATGTTAACCAAAATTGCGCAACATTTTGCTGGCTTGACACAGAATCTGTTACCTGAATTCACTTCATTTCACTTCTAGTTAATAATATTTAACGGCATAAAAACAGACGTTGCATTATAGTCTACGATGCATGTTTCTAGACTAAAACAGATTTTCAGAGTTATAGCCAGTGCTGATCATTATCTCCTATTCGTGAGTCTCAGTCTCAAAGATAACAATTCTACATGTTCTATTTCTTGCGTGGTTTTTGCATTTCCCATTACTCACATCTGTTTATCATAAAAGTCCTTATTTTGTTAATGCGAACAAACTCACCACAATTAACTGCGCTGCCATGTAGCAATCATCGTTTAAAAAAAAATCGTCTCCTAGAGCTTCCAGATACTCGTTTACATAGTGAAGCAACGTGAAACCTAAAATAACAGGAAGAAAAAGGATCATCCACCCCGGCTAGATTTCAAGTTAAATGACAACATTTAACGTTTTAAATTCCTTAAATCTAAAGTAATTATAATTCTTAAATATGAAATAAATGTTAAGTGACAGTTCAACATTATATTTTCAGTTACGTCAATATTTATAAAATCGCATTTGATGATACATCTAAACAAATTTACACGAGTTGAATAAATATAAATATGGGAATGTCATTCTGATCTGCTTTTCATTAACCAAGCTAAATGATACGTGGAATTTGGGGGAAATGAAAGGTAAAACATACATACCTTGGGCACAAAAATGACTGATGTTTTTGTTTTGATTACATATATAGTATCCATGTCTACTTGATTGTCATTTCATTTCTGGCCACAAAACAAATACATCTGCTTCATTCATCCTCCTGAACCTCACATTGATTGTACATATTCATCTTAAGTGCATCACGACCCATAATTCAGCATAGCTTATATGAATAAAATACAGTTATTGTGGAGCGATTCAGCGGATGTGTTTCCTACAATTTCAAGACACCCTATTTATTTTTCAACATCTAAAGACGTCGTGTCAGCCCGTCTTGTTTATGTATCCAGTTCTTTACTGAGATGCTCCTACATTCTGCTGTAAAGTAATATGTGTAAATTAGCAAATCTGCAATCAATCGTGCTTAGGAATTTGTGTTATAAATTTCACGTTCTCACAAACGTAGCAATATAAGGTAGTACTAAGAGTTTGGAGTGTATTCTGTCCTGTTTTGCTTATTAGCTACATTTATGAATCTTGATAGCCAACAGTGCTGTCTGCAACTATTTTGAGTAAATCCGGCACATGTGCGCAGCTCCTGGCAGAAAACACATAGTTGGCCCATTTCGTATTCTTGACTGTTTAAATTTGTTTTGATTCATAAGCAGCTGCCTTATGGCTTTGTCATAGATAGGTGAATTGACAATGGGATTCTTAATTCTCTGCATCCTCCTTTCCACATTGCCCTCATTTTCTGATGAGAGAACATATGGCGTCCAAAAATCAGGTCTTGAATAAAACTCGAGTTTAAACAGGAGGAAACATTCAAAGCAAATTTAGCAACGGCTGGTAACACGTGAATATCATTCATAGGCACTCCAGTGTAAGAACTGTCTATTTGTTGATCTGCCTGGAATGCAACATGATCCTCTTTAGCGTTGGCTAAGTAAAGATTGTCCATTTGTATGCTCTTTGTAACAGTAGAATATATGTGTAAGTATTCTGTCTATCAAAACAGCATGGCAACTGACAGCACATGCATAACTTCTTCCGTATCTGGTATAGTGGACCCTGCTGTCACTAATTCCATGTAAGAACTGATCTATCACATCACCAGTGAGTGCTGATATAACCGAATTAACCACACAAACCTTAGATATTTAAAAAAAAACCTGTCCGCGTTTCACTTAATTATATAGTATTTTTCAATACTAGAATCTTTAAAAAAAAAACATTAAGGTCCAAGTTTCATGAAACATATAAGCTTTACTGAATATCATCGCCATTATCGTAACTAAAAATTCCTTTAACAGATTTTGACATATAAAACATGAATATGGCAGTGAAAAAGGTGCTAGAGGTCTTCTGCAGTAGGTTAAATTTGTCATGCTGAAAGCACAACGACTTATGATATAGCGTTGGAAAGCGTCCCAGTTGTGCGGAAAGTGGCACTGATAGACATAAACAGGAGCAGATGGGTGGAGTTTAAATATGACTGAGGTTCATATTACAAGCTATATATAGAAAGGTGGCACAAGCATTAGCCAGTTTAACCCTATGAGTAAGGGTTAAACTGGAGAGATACTTTTGTCCCATAATGTTCTCGCCAAATCAATTAACCTGAATAGTTTTGTCTCTGTTCTAATGTGTCTATCTACTGTATTATTTTACTGTATTCCTTACGCCAGCAACCGCGAAGCACTGCAGTTTCAGGAGAGGGTGGATTGCCCGAAAACGACAGACTCGCAACCAGTGTAGACCCAGGAGACTGTTCTGCATGATAAAAATGACTAGACGGATGAGCTTCTTACCATCAAACATATTTGACGCGAAAATGCCAGGCTTCAACGAGCATAGCTTCCAGTTCCAGATCTTAGATGTATGCTCTTCAAATATGAATACTTGTCCCCTACCCCTAGTGGGTTATATTGAATGGGTAGAACAATGCTGCTGTTACTACACATTAAATTTGGTGGCAAAATAATGTCGTTTGGAGGAAACCATATTCTTCATTAACAGAATCACATTCAATTTAGATTACATGTGCTACGATTATATCTTTTATAGTGGCTTTTTGTTCAAACTTGAAAGATCATACGTATTAGGAAGTGTCAGGAACTATTTACTTATACTGATGGAGCACCGGGATGCTGATGTTAACGGCGGCTCGAGCCTGACGTCGCAGTACATCTGTAACATCAAAGTTAAGCGCGTCTCAGCTGTTATGTACAATCTGCTTCTCTTTCAGTTGTTTCTGATTGGATTTGAGTCCGTAATACGAGAAGTAAGGTAGGTTCTAGTCAACAGGGAATATGGACAAAAATTATGATTATGCACAAACATATTTCAATGATATATTGTGAAAGACTGGTAGCTTTCTTCAGTAAATCAATATGGCTATCTGTCATCCCGAATCTGCTAATTTCGGCATATTATAAAGGGAATTTCAACTCTGAGATTTTCCAATTATGGCATATGTATGTATATACTGATGTTTAACAACACCTCAGCACGATAATGGCTTTATGGTTCCAATTCAAGGTAACGTTCTAACAATTCAGCGAGGAGAAACGGCACGAAAACTTTAGGAAGATCAACCCTCCCAAATAACTTTTAGTATAAAGTACAAGATACCATTTGAAAGTAAAAATTGTTAAAACGTCTGTGAAACGTATATACCATAAAATATGTACTATCTTCAAGATCATAATGTGTAAAATATTTACCGAATATACTCGCCTACAGGTCAGGGTATATGTTGTTCTTTCTACTGATTACTCCCAACAAACGGCAATGAAAGATATGTGTCTTTGCACTTAGACCGACGTACAAGGCAGTATGTGTTGCATATAAACGGCATTGACCCATAAGCTTTTAAGATTTGTTCCGCTGGTGCATCATTATAGGCTGTCTTGGGTAAGGTTCAAATTATCAATGTTTATGTCTTACTAGGTGGAAGTCGATACTCAACCAGAATGTGTTTTACTATCAGTGAACATTGGCATGGTAATAACTCTGGTCGATGTTCACCCTACATGAAGTATGCAAAGTTATGTGCATTGAGGAGTGATTGAACTGGCAAACACCAAATATTAAACTAGCGGATTTAAAGTGATGATTTTAGAAAATAAAATTTTACAATATTTCCAAGAATAACATTTGTTTGCCGTTCCTAAGGTAAGAAAACTTTGTATGCCAAACAGTGGAATGAAATTTGGTTCTGAGAGTAACATCTGGTATGTTTTCCTAAAGTCAATATCGCATGCGGGATTAGATAATTAGAAGATAGTTCGGTATTATATTAAAGACTCATTTCTGCTCGTCTGAGGTAAAGTAATGGACCGTTTACTTCAACATGAGTATTTTATCAAGGGGAAGTTATGAATCCACACATAGTGTAACTTAAGTATTATGTATCGCATCAAGCAAATGCAAAAATGATTTACAAGCTGGTTCACAAACAATCAAGCCATAGCATAGTCAAATTTAGATCTTACTAAAACCTTCTGTTCTGCTCCTCAACCCGAGTTTCCCACAACTCATGCAAAATCCTGGTTTTGTTTTTGTTGTTTTTTGTGTTCTTTTAGTTTGGTTTCTTTTATTCCTGATGTATCTAATATCGTGGCAATCTACACCTTTGTATTTTCGATAATGCTAGGTTGTTAAAGAAAAATAATTTCCTATGTTTTCCTCATTGGTTATACTAGCTATTTATAATGACTTTGAATATCCTAGGTATTGGTAAAATGACATTTAATTAGCTTTATTTTTGGTGCATGATTGATAGTTGTAATTTGGTTATAGAAGATGCAGCTTGACCTTACTTCAAGGTTGCATCTATAAAACAAAATGCCAGCTTCGCTTATTCATTTTCCCCATCTGGACTTCAGAGGTAAATTGAAAAAAGGAGCGGATAACTTGTTTTTAACTTTTTATATAGCTTGCAATACATTCTATAAAATTTCAAAAGCTGGAATTGTTTTGTCTGGCAAAATTTGCTTTCCATATTTGAAAATTGCTAAAGATCATATTCTTTAGACAAATATAGGCTGATGTTTCGAGAGCATTGGAACAGCAATTTTGGTTATATATGTGTTTAGAGCATGCACACTTTCAACATTCACACTATCCAAAGACATTTCAGACATTTCAGCCAATGTACGTAAAAGTACATAGAAGTATGCCAACATTCTCTCCGCTGTGCATGTTGCACATGCAAACTACTTCACCTAATAACTGACACTATCCCAGACGAACATACTATCTTTAAAGCGCTTGACTATGAAATAAACCTTAATATTTTGTTCGAAAACTAACCGAAAAGTTTGATTTGGCGTGTTGAGGTACGAAGACTATCTTCTTAAGAAAACTTAATCATTTTGTCACCCATTTTACAAACAGATAACTTACGAATATTTTTGTTTGGCCTAAAATGTAGTTTCAAATAAGTAATAATGGCAACTAACGGGAATAGGGAGCAATATAACCACTCAGGCAAACACTACCACGTGTTGTTAAATATCGTAGTCTAACACATCATTGTATTACACCTAATCCAAATAGTACAAAACCTGAACAAATACTTCAAGTGGTAATACTTGGCTTAGAACGTGATGTCATGGTTGTATCTGGAAGCTTTTTCACATATCATTCGATACTAAGTTTCCATAAGATCGTAAGCATGCAGATATAAACAAGTTTGGAAAGAGTGAGCATTATAAACACAACCAATGTTGATTCTTTCATAACCTTTAATGATTTATAACATTTTCAAGAGCTTCAAAGATGTGTGGGTACCCTAGTCTGCCAGAACAAACAACGGAAACAGTGCAATGCATTAGTAATGACAACCGAGAAAGTTAGAACCAGAAGCGCCAATTGCACTTAACTCTGGTGCAGAAAGTTTTCAGTTTAGAGTATACAAAGAGAAATGTATAGTAACAAAGCTAAAATATCTTTCTTAAAAACCAAAATATACAAATGTTTTTCGAGCACGGAGATTACGGGTACAATATCAATAGTTAGAGATGCTGAAACCATTCTACTGTTGAGCCTTAAAACGGTAATTGCTATACGACTTGATACCTTTGATCGCCCCCATTAGGAGAACGCGACTAATGTGATTATGGTCTCTCGCATGTAGAACCCCTTTTACTTGTGCTGACCCTCCAAACTGACATCGATCGCACAGACATATTACAGCTACTTCAGCCTCAGTGGCCAAATGAGTGGACGCCAGAGTGAATGAATTAGAAATCTTTCCGTGGCGTAATCATTTTGAGATAAGGTTTGCAAAGTGCCCCAATTCATCCTGAAGACGTTTGTGAACTATCTGGATAGCAGAGGCCGCCTACACTCATGTTGCAGAGACCAGGGACATCCTTTGCACATTGCAGGTGAAAGTCCACATGGGTGACTCCACGATTACGCCCAATACTATGAAGAGGTGACATCAGTCATTATGGGTAAGGATACATTTCTGTAAGACTTTACGACGAGCACGAGGCTGCATTCCGAACATTTTTTAGCAAGCTCAAGCGCAAAGCATTGTCTACTTATTACGGCTGGGATCGCTTCTTGGAGCAGTTAACTCTGAACAACCTGATTATGACCTCCCAACCAGAAGTTACGGAATGATTCCAAAAATTCCTCATTGAAATCCGAGTGATTAAGATTGCAGCACGTCAAGTTCCCATGTTTTATCAATCTAAAGATTCTAGAAGGTAAAACAGCTTGGTAACAATACTAAACAACCAGATCCAAACTATTCTGGTAGTGATTAAGATAACATACTATCCTGCAAGACAAGATTATTTAAACCGCGATCTACACAATGACAGTGCACGGCAGTCACGAAAGCACATATTGAGAATTGCGACAGTGCCTGATGCGGCGAAATCTATTCCTTTAGAATTTGTGAGTCTGTCGACAACCTCCATGAAGGCGCATGTGTGTGTGTGCGATTTGGACTTTTAACGTAGCTTTAACAATTTTTCAGTCATATAGCGACGATGTCTGCCGTGCGACAGTTTATAGTGATGTCTTACACTTGGGAGTCAAGCTGCAGACATGTAAAATGTTGTCCCACCCAGTCACATTATCCTGACACCAGGCCGACCAGTCCTTATACTAATACCTTAATTCTGAGCGCCAAGCTAGGCAGCTGCTAGTGCCATTTTTATAGTCGTTTGTATGACTCATTTCGAACCCGCGAACCTGTGGTGGCTGAGGGATCTGCCCTGACTATGGCTTGAATGATATTACACAGTCTGTTGCCGACTACTCGTACTAGTATAATGCGCTGAGTGTTTTTCATTGATTGAAGAAGCTTACTTCGGTAAGGAAATCTGCGTTAGCTTTGCTCAACAATGTCGAGACGAGGAGGAAATAAAGTTAAACCCTCTGTTTTGGCTGCCTATGAGCAGGAACCGTACGTGGTTATGGAATAGGGGATCAACACAACACCTAGAAGCAGAAACTGGCAACGCCGGAGTAGGCGGATGGGACCTTTATTCAATTTTAAATTATCTGCTCTCAGAGAGGCAACTCGTCTGTTACAGTTTCGGAAAACAGACCTAGTGCTTGGTATTTTCATGTAGTAGTTTTACTTTAAATTGATGTAAAGTGAAGAGACTATCTATCTCGAAATGTTGTTTCGGACCTGCATCTGGTCTGCAGTAATTTTTCGAACATCCCTCCTGTTATCTTTTCAGCATACTCCATACGACTGAGTGAGTAGCCTTTCCTAATAAATGGCTTTGAAGAGTCTGAACGCATCGTCTTCGTTGCCTCTGCATGTGACTCTTGCAAAATTTCCGCACACTAACGTTTGGCAGCAAACTGTCTCTACTACCACCTACACTGGCTGCAACTATAACATTTCATTTTTGGCTTTTATATACCAATGTCGAAACAATCCTTTCAAATAAGGCTCCGTGGAGTCTGTGGGCAACGATTTTATGGCTTCTGAGGCTTTGAACTCAAACCTGGGAGAGGGGTTGATCTCAATACACACCCTCGACAGCTACTATATACCGGTAGCAATTGTAACATAATGAGTACATTTTACCTTTGGTGGTAAATTTATAAATTTTGTGTTTGTATGAACAATCAAGATTGTCCTGTAATTACGAAAGCAAGAATTAATGTGTTGTTTCATACCTAAATCACACAAATCGTTTTAAACCGTTTCCTTTGGTCAAGCAGGTAGTACAGTTGCCAATGTCATTTGTATGGATTTGGAATTAATTTTAACGTAGCTTTAACAATTTTTAGTCATGTCGCTATGTTGTCTGCGGTGTGACATTTTATAGTGATGTCTGGCACTGGGGCACCATGCCACAGACATGTAACATGATGTCCCACCCAGACACATTATCACTAGACCAGGCCGACCAGTCCTAACATTAACCTCTTCATGCTGAGCGCCAAGCAAGGCAGTAGTTAGTGCTATTGTAATAAGTCTTTGGTATGACTCGACCGGTGTTCGAATATGTTTAATCATGCGGTCATTTATTTGCACAGACCTAAAACAAAAATGATCAGGAATCACTCTGGAGACTAGAGGTTTTGTGCAGTGGAGATACCAAGATATGTTACCTTTTGCATTGCAAGGCCAATACGCAAGTTGAACTGCCTATCATTATATCTATCTTGCTGTGGCAAGCTGGAGTAAGGCCAAAAGATATTAGAGGTTTTGTGCAGTGGAGATACCAAGATATGTTACCTTTTGCATTGCAAGGCCAATACGCAAGCTGAGCTGTCTCTCTGTATATCTATCTTGCTCGGGCAAGCTGGAGTAAGGCCAAAAGATATGCGAATAATCAGGAGTGTAAAGTGTGTAACACAAGCAAAACGTGTCTGTTCCCAATATGAAATAACATAGTTTTCGCATTTTATTTTAAAATAATTACAAGTTACAAAATATTCCCTATTACAATACATTTAATGGCCTCAATTATGACTTTCTCCCTACTGTTGTTTTATCACTTTCCTCTTAGAACACTTATGTAACGAACAATTTTAACCCGCCAGTGCAATAAATGATTTTGGGGCTAGAGATCTCCATAGTTCTATACGAAATTCTGGACTTTGTCAAGTTTGGACACGTGCCAAGTTCTACACTACTTCAAAGGTTCCGTTCAAGAGCAATTTAAAATCTCGCAGTTCAAAGTAGAGTGCTAAGTACCAGAAGGTTGGAACTGTTGTGTGTTTTTTAATATATACAGCAAATGAAAAAAGTGGTCCACAAGTTGTTGGAAACTATTCAAATGCTTTAAATCTCTAAATGTCCTCAGTGACTTTTTATTTTAAAAACCATAATGACACACTGCGGTGATGGCCTGCTTTTTATTGTTTCAGCCCTTTGGAGCCTTAAAACCCCTGCACTGGCAAGTCTGAGGTCAACCACAAACGATATTTTACACGAAATTGATTAAGATTCTTAAATACTAACACGATGATTATATGAAAATATCAGTAGAGAAGAATGACGATTGTTTCTTAATTTGTGCACTTGTACATGAGTTAGCAAAGAAATTTCCAACAAACCTACACCACAAATGAAAACATTTTCCATGCTTGACAGGTGTATCAAGAAACTCGAAAAGGTGCTAGGTTTTATAAATAACGCAACTTACGTGCATGTGCCTCTCTCTCTCTCTCTCTCTCTCTCTCTCTCTCTCTCTCTCTCTCTCTCTCTCTCTATATATATATATATATATATATATATATATATATAATGACACAAATACAAAACTAATATAATTCCCGTTCATAAATGGTATCTGAGATTTTGCATTTCGCTTTTTCATATATCATTTCGAATTAATTTTAAGTCAACCGGACAACAATGTGACAGTTTACATTTTCTTTGCATATACTAGACATAACATTGCGAAGATGAGTCAAAAACCAATTAAATATGGTGTTAATTTCCATTTTCGATTATTTGTACGTAGCCACGCATACAACCCTACCTTCAAAGCGTAAATATTGTTTGGAAAAGATAAGAAATAAAGACATGTTTATAATAGAGCTGTTTACAACTCTGAACTAATTTAGTGGAACAAATTACTCTGCTTGAAAATTTTGTATAGATATGTACCGGTGTGATATATAAGTTATTCAGTTATTATGTTCTCCAATTCATGATATTATACTATGTCTTATATCTATTAAAGAGACCTTTAATATGAAATACACCGAACCAGAGCCGTAGTTGGCAAATACTGTGAATAGACCCTGATCAATAAAGGAGAAAAAGATTGTGTTAACTTAAACTGACCTATCACCCATTCCTTTTCTTGTATTTACCTTGCCTTTGTTTCCACATCTTACAAGGGTTTTTTTGTATTGTTTTTTTGTTTTTAATATGTTTTACATTGTAAAAATCAAACCTGAAAGTTATAGTTACGTCCTTAATATAGCTAAAGCAAGGTCTAATTTATATTGAATAATTATATGCACATAATTTCATTTTCAAATCGCAACCTATGAAAGAACATCTGTAGTACAGCTACAATATGGTCATACGACTGAAAAAATCGATAAATGGATCACAGAGTAAACTTCATTGTTACGAATTCGAAAGAAGAGAGTATAGTGGCAGGGAAGGCTAACGAAGTTTTTAACACGCTCCAATACATGTCAGTTTCCTTAATATAGATTCTCCTGATTTAGTTGAAGCAAACCTAACGTCGTTCTTTTAAGAGAACAAAATACGTGATAAATGTTAGTTTGCAGACATCCGATTTACAGTTACCTCAAAATCCATGACGACGAGTCACTGTGAATCTTGATTCAAATTATGTATGACATTATACAAAAAGAATTCTGCTCTCAACTGTGATATATATATATATATATATATATATATATATATATATATATATATATATATATATATATATATATATATTATGCTGCTTGAGGCAATGGTGGAAACAGTTTATGTGTAATGAAAAGAAGAGAACAGACAAGAACATAACCATTATCGAAAGAACGATACTAATGTCATATATGTATATCATGCGAGTCAGAAACATTTAAGTTTGTATTATATGGAAAGTCATCATAGTAAAATATAAGAGAGAGAGAGAGAGAGAGAGAGAGAGAGAGAGAGAGAGTGGTAATGAGTATCAAAATATTATACTGCCAATAAGTATAATGAACTGCCCCTTTCAAACGCTAAGTGTGATGTGTATACAAAGCTAATATGAATAATTTAAACAGACAATATTTAATATTTAAATAATATACTAACATATAAATGCATGAGTCGAAATATAAAATAACATACCTAGCTATAGAGACCTATATTTAGCTTCTAATTTGCTCATACTTTGCTATTTGCTAGCATATATGCTACAGATTTTCACTATTACTAATTTTCGTTAGATGTGTATATTCTGCTACATTGGGATGTAGGTAAAAATAAGTCTTAATCAAATTCTTTCTAAACTCATTTAAAAATAGGCCTTTAAAAATAGGCCTGTCACATTTAGAGTGATAACTGTATTCTTCCCCTGTAATGTGCATGTATATAGATCTTCAAGCTCCCTGGTGGAAACTAAAACAACCAATAAAACCAGAATGTATCAGAATGCCTACAGAATAAATAGAAAATAGATAAATTTGAGGGTTTGTTTTCCTAAAATAAGTGTGTTGACGTGGCCGTCCGACGCAGCAAAGCACGTTCATAACAAACCTAGTTAGGACATCGACAATTAATTTTTATCCGTAATTTGTTTTATCATATCAAAAAGGATAATTAAGTTGTTTGTAAATAACATGATGTTGAAAACAAAAGTTGTGAAAAGAAAAGAGACATTACTAAACGTTTTGTTTGGTAATGACATAATGTTAAATACTGGGACTGCCGAGTTTTATATAATATTTTTTCTGATCCTAATCTTTCATACAGGTATATACGAAACAGCAACAGGTATACACTAAACAGCATGAGAAATTTACCATACCAAATACATGTAAACTCTTCCTCTGACAGAACCACCTTGTTGTTGTCGAGTAATACTCTTCATAGTTGTATTACTTATTAGACAGGTATAATCCAAATTGTGCGGTACATGCACATGTAGGTTCCCGGTTCACGTTCATAGGTTTAGCTTGGTGCGTAGACTATTTACATCATTTTATTACGTGCATATGTACTTGAGGGTGCACAAGACGTACATATTAAACAGCACACTGAATGAGATTTCCCCGAAACATCTGTATACACTCCAAAGAGAGAGAGAGAGAGAGAGAGAGAGAGAGAGAGAGAGAGAATCATTTAGTTAGATTATAGTGGATCCAGTAAAATCTTTCAGTAGCGACAGTTAAAATCACTTTCAAACGTTAACTCAAGACTTTAACATGCATAATATTAACAGTACAGATAGGCAGAATGAATTAATAAATTAATGAAACAAACGAGAAGAGCAAATTAAAAGGGGGCATTTATGGTCACATTGATGGTGTTGAATGGTTAGACAGTAAGTGAACCAGGGTAATAGAGAGTTTGCTATGCTGATAGAGACAAATGTTTGGGACCATGTTGATACCGAAACTTAAACTTCAGTTGCATGACAATTACAAAACAGTGAAAACTGGTGGGTCCATCAGGGACTTTACCAAACCATTATATTTCTTATTTAATTGCTTCATTGCTTTAAAATTGGGTATTTGAGCCGATATACCAGATAAAAGATAAGATTATCCAGATTATTGCTTTAGAATATAGAATTTTCTCGGATTTCAACGTTTGCTGGATAGGGTTGGTTTTCCTGTGTAGAACAACGAACGGAAATATGTTAATCTTTCATCACATGACTGATGTCTTTCTTCATGTGATCTTTTACTGCTATCATAGATGCTCATAAACTAGCAAACATTTTCTAATCGCTACCAACCAAACCCAACATTTTAAATCGTGGAGTTTTGCACTAATGGCACGCAAACAGGACGTTGTGCGCAGATCCACCCAGCCACACGTGGATAATTATCTTATCCGATTTCGAGTCGAAAACGCTGTTGTTGAAACTTCTGTTTTTCTTAAATATCATATTCTCATTAGTATTTATGAAACTAATTCTAGATCGAAAGTGAATCATATTTGTATCACCGGGCAAAATAGCATCAGTACACAAAGACAGTCAAATTTGGACCAACTCGGCTATTTCTGCCTTCAGGCCAAATTTCAGGCAAACAATAAACTTCTACGTGTTTCGTCATTACCTGCTCGAAGAATGCACGCACTGATGATATCACAGGAATTTACCTGTAAACGATGGTACTTAGACTTGCATTAAGGTGATTGAATGTCCAGAAGTCCAGGAGCGACTCCCCCAAAATACAAAAATAAATAAATAAAAAGAATTTAAATAATAATAAGAAAGGAATAACAATTCGCTGCTTTGTGATACCCTGAAGAAACCATTCCATTTGCTCCTTGTTAATGTGGCCTTGCATATAGCCCCAACTATTCGTGATTCATTTAATGCTCTTTGGCGGACAAAGACGAAAACATAAGTCTAGTCAATAAGGACCCAACATACGACACGTATAATCTATGTTACTTTTGGCACCAAGACAAGGCAATCCCATTCAAGGAGTTATATAATTTGTCTTTTCGTATGCTCTGCCGAGCAAAAGGTAAAATGCACCGTTGTGAATAGGATTCTCTTGACTCTCTGCCAACCTGTACATTGATAACATTTGTCATTCACTTTCTTATAGCCGTCTTTATTATTGTTTTATGAAACATTCATATGAATTCCTATTATATTCATCACTAGGAAAGACCATTTAATTTGGGTTTTATTTTGTTTTGTAGGCTTAACGAATATTTTCAGCACATTCTAGTCTATATATAGCGACCCATATATTTGTTGGAGAATGAACCAGACCCTGGGAGAAAACCCCGCCATGTGGGAAGCTAATAGTAAGCCTTTTCACATACCTGTGTTTGTTGAGCCCAGAATCGAACCCATGTGGACTAAGGTGAGATGTGTGACTTGGATTTTCATTCGACCAAAACATTGTTTCATTTCATTTGGATCAAGATAATATTTTTTGCCGTGAACTATTTTAATGAATATAATAAGTTCTTGTTTTCTATTGGCGGGTGGTGGGTGGTGGGTGGGGGACTTAAAAAGGAAAAACAAAACAACAATAAAAAACACACAAAAAAGCCAAGAGCCCCCCACCCCAACTTGTTCATTCCCTGAATGCTTGAAACTGTTGACATGCAAAACGGCGTCATTTCTCATTTAACTGAATTGTCAGTATCTCAGGCAGTCTTTAGTCAGTTGCATAATATAATCGACATTTTTGACTTATCGTGACGCGCTGCTCACGTGAAAAACTAAATCAATATACCGAACCTAGACAACAAGTAATGGTCTCAATTTCACGTGATTGTTCTGTCAAATGAATGATATAAGGGCATACTATTCTACATTACTTTTATTGTTATGCACATCTATATTGTGAGTTAACTTTTGCCTATGATTGTAAAATGGAATGTTCATTTGTAAACAACATATTAGACAGCTAATTTTTGTACTTGGTTGTAGGTTAAATTTTAAGATAATGATTATATTTAAGCAACAGGTTTACTTGGATTTGAGTTCAAGACATAGTTTTTATCAGGATAATGTTTTTACTCTTGGAAAAGCAATGATCTACCTCGATAGACATTGTTTGCCGCGAAATGCAACAAACAACTGTCGATGCCTGTGTGTAGCTTGGCCCGTTTATCGTAGTAGGGCATTTTAATATGCCCTAAAAAGAATTCCTTCATGCGGAGCTTTCTCACGCCGAGAATTGCTTTCTCCGTGTAAACAAACCGACTACGATGTACGAGGTCGTTCATGCAATTAACAGAAACAAGGTTTCTGAGCCATGAACACTGGGTTGGAATTCAAGTGGCACAGCTGATCTGTCCTATCTTAAGGCATCACGAAATCAACCCGAATTCGAATCTGTGGACACTCCATGGTCATTCCAAAGACAGGGTTGTTCATGAGTTTGAATATTCCTTTTCAAGGTTTGACGTCGCATTGATCAGCAGGTCAGTATCATCTTGATTCCCGGGCCATCCATTACCTCTGGTCAAAATCCAGCGTCCGGTGAAACTTTATGAATAGGAGCTCACACTTCGAGTACAGCTGGAAGTTGCAGTGGTGAACCACATATAGTTGCTTACCACGCATGCATGAGACCTATTCGGCGAACTCACTGAACTTACCCCTCCACCAAGTTCGCTTTCTTGACCACTCTGCCGGTCGCTTTGCTAATCATCTGGAGCGACCATCGTTTCCGGTGTCAGATGATAATAGCTGTGCGTATCGTTTAACTACTATGGATTCTTAAGGTCGACACCTCGGTGGAGCCCATCGGGCTGTCCACTAGAATAGCATTTATAACCAGTGCTTGAAGATTGTCTACACACTAAAAGTAAATAGTTGGTAGGCACTATATCATAGTCCAATCATAAAGGTGTCCAGATAGGGGATCCATCTTGTGGACCTCCTGCTGTCATAACCTGGGAACTTCGGGTTGTTTGCCTTTGGCAGGCGCCGGCTCACCACTGGAGTACCGTGAGGGCTTCCATTTTCAATAAAACGGTGTATGTCAATGTCCCTTAGCAGCTGGACTTGAGTTAGAATTTCTGAAGGCTTCCATGCACATTTTTGGCGTTCTGTCTTAGTGGGCTGAGTCTTGGCAAAAAGTTCGCAGTGGTTTTGAGGTAGAAATGGTGTAAATTGCCCATGTTATGGCAGCCAGAATACTAACTACAAAGGGCGTGGCGTGCCTGTCATATTTTTCTTTGATGCTGGCACGTCGATCCGTCTGTGCAATGTTTATGTTGGCAGCAGTTGCGTTTCATCGATGCCATTCCACCTCCTAACTCCCGATCTTCTCGTATCGGCGTCAGACACAGTTTGCGTAGTTGTGATGCTAAACGTCCCATGTTTTACGTTTTTGATCAGTTCTACTGGGCTGCTGTTCATAAACTTGTCGTCATTGCAGAGATTCTCAACATATATGGCAGTCGGTTGATTCCTGGAAAGAGTTGATATCGTCTCCACGCACGATAACCTCAACTGGATTTCAAAACACCTTAGATTTCCTAAACTCGCCCTCAAAGCTCCTGATGAAAGCAGAGGCAACTGTATTCCCGCTGCAGTATAACGTCAGCTCTTTGGAGACTTAGTCGCAGTGGACGACTTGTTTGCAGCAGCAACAAGTCTAAAGTGTGTTGTCTGGCTTCTTCACTAATACGCAGCAGGTGGAAACGATTTTTCCATCCAAATAAATTAATTGCAATAGATTTGTTTGGTGCTCAAACTTGCTAACAAAAATGCATCTAAAGTCAAGCTCGCCAAGGTGTTGGTGGTGCATGCCCACCTAATCAACATTGTTGACTGCTGAGTTGAGAGCCGATAGGATAGGATATATGCACTTTGGTGTTAGAATGTAGCCTCAGCAACAAAACGGACGGCACTGCGACCCAAAGAGGTCAAGCATAACACACATGTAAACATATCGCGCATAGTTTTTCGTTGTGCTTCAATATGACTGCATTAGCTCGGGCAACCACTGCTAGATCTCATCAGTTCCCAGTACGACGCCTGGATCACTACGAATACAGGCTTTTTCGTTTATGGTGTATTACTATTCTGGTTCGTCGTCGGCTTTTTTCTAGCCTAATATGGGTTTCTCATTCTGCGCATTTAGAACGAGTCTGTAATTAAGGTAGCTCAGTTCCATAATGTCGCAATTAAAGCGCCTAGATCGACATTTTCGTCGTAGCATTGAGAAGTACAAATGCGTCATTTTCAAGCTAGTTATTTTCCGACGTGGTGTCGCAATAATTTGTACAACCTCTTCGAATCTGCCCTGTCGATATACAAAGTCCGGCAGGACTGAAAC
Organism: Megalonaias nervosa; assembly: GCA_016617855.1. Taxonomy (NCBI): domain Eukaryota; kingdom Metazoa; phylum Mollusca; class Bivalvia; order Unionida; family Unionidae; genus Megalonaias; species Megalonaias nervosa. The sequence goes on from JAECUM010052601.1 coordinate 27,495, forward strand.
TTAATGTTTAACACGCCGTCTCGTCTCTCAAGGACTAGGAACTGGATGTGGTTCTACATTACGAGGTTTAATCGAGCGCTTAGAAGCAGAAAAGGGTCAATTTTCATTTAATACAAATAATGAAGAGCTTCACGGGTTTAACAAAAGCAGATGAAATGTATTCCCATGTTGAAGTAACAATATTACAGTATTTGCATATAAAGTAGCCGAATACAATAATCCTTGGCAGTATTCTAAAACTTACGAAGACTGCATTTTATAAGATTTAATGGTTTCAAAATGTTTACTCAATAACGTCGTGTTATGACTTTCCTCATAATCAGAACACGTGTGTAGCGAACATTTTTAACAAGACAGTACACAGTATGGTATTTCAAAAGAACTATGCATAATTCTAGACGTAATCCTGGACATTTTGCTATATTTGGAAATGTCTATACTGAATGCGTCAACTAAACATACCCTAAACGGTTGGTCAAATGGTGTCAATATCTACACACATATGTACATATATGTAACTCCCTATCTTTAACTCATTAAGACCCATCCTTGCAAACTTATTGATTTCATGTTTGAATATTTGCCAAAAAGTCACAACACACAACTGAAGAGACACGGGTAAATATTTTCTTTCCAATGGCGTAATATGAATACATTAAAGAACATTCTGCTTGCCAACCGTGAAGAATATTTACAGCAGTTATAACACACCTAGAGAAGACATTAATATGTCAGTTAAGCATTCACAACTAATTCGGATCCAGTGTACATATTCAAGTGAATGTTGTATCGTCTGAGTGAAGAGCGAATTTGACATGGTATGTAGTACATTAATATCTCTTTATCTTACAGCACTAAATATTTGCGAAAACGAATGCCTCTATATTAGATTGTAATGTGTAAGTGGTGTATGTCAAGTGGTACTAAATACACTTTCTGAACCATCCTGATAATAATAACTAAGCTTGTGCAATATATTATAATTGTTTTCAGTCTACATCCAGCAAACTGTAAACTGAGTCTATGGAACAACGGAAAGAATGGGCAGTCTGGAAAATGCCCAAACACTGTATATAGGTTACGTCTTTTTCTGACTAAGGAATAATTTCAACCTTGTTCTGAGATATGTTTAATATATCATATTCTCAATGCAAGTACAATTTTAAACTTCCCGGTAAGTATCGTTTCTGTTTCGTCTCCACATTACAACACAAATTATATATTCATACAGACAAACCTTTTATGCTCTCATTTATGGTTTGAATAAAGTTCAAAATAGAATGACAAATAGAAGAAATTCAGCCACGATGCGTGTTAACTAATACGTACAGCAAATCAAAACGTGGTTAGAGTTTTAAAATTCATTTAAATCATAAAGTCAGTTAAATAACCATTAATTGAAACCCATTACGACTCCCTGAAGTGATGTGTTATTATTTGTAAAGCCCATCTAACCCCTTTAACTCATGCTCTGGGGAGTTTGAGGTTAGCGTTATACGACATTGCTGAAGAACATTTCTTAGGAAATATATCCTTCAAAGTGATTATAAAGTTTTTATCAGCAGAGCTGAAGTACGTTCGTTCTTTTTTTTTTAAACTTTACCCTGCGCTCTCGCTTCCACAGAGTTTACTTTTAACGCGACGATCGCATGAGTAAACGTTTCTCACCCAGACGAAAGAGAAATCTAGTTGTTTTGCTTACCTTACATTTCTTATCTCAGTCTGGTTATCTCAGTTTGGTCATTTAAGTCATGGTGTTCACGCGCTAGGAACTATGTTTAATAAGAAGAAACCCCTGTTGTCTTCTGCTGTGCCTGACGAAGTTGTTATAAAACCAAACAACAACAACAACAACAACACACACACACACACACAC
>JAECUM010052605.1:0-12887 GCA_016617855.1 Megalonaias nervosa
ATATATATATATATATATATATATATATATATATATATATATATATTTTTTTTTTTTTTTCCGACAAGTTTAATCATGCAAATGAAGCTGAAATTATGTCACAAGATTCTGTTCAAAACGCTTAATAAATATTAGCTTTAGTTTCAGACTGCTTCTTATACTAACTCTCCCGGCCGTGACTGACCTGATCCCCCTGAAAATCCTGACCCCCCCCCTGCACAAAGTCCTGACTCCTCCCCTGCAAAAAATCCCGCGGGCGCCCATGTATGTATTTAACAGTAAAAATTCCACCATGGCATCTTAAAGATACTTTCTGTCTAATTTGCTCTATATAATGCATGCACTATATCCAAATTCTGATGCCTTCACTTGGGAAAGAAAAAAACCACTACACATTGCTAAAAATAAAATCCTATTTCTGCTGAAGTCTTGTTTTCTTTTTCTTTTGCAATAGAGCCATCTTGGTGTGTATATTTAATGCATTTCTTCTCATTTTTTAAAAAAAATTATCATATGTTAAGGGATTTGTAAAATTGTATCTTGTATCTGTATATATATATATATATATATATATATATATATATATATATATATATATATATATATATATATATATCCTTTTAATAAAAATAATGGATCATCCGAATTTTATGTTTTCACAGGTAAATCGACAATAGTATGTCGATGTAAATACAGCTACTAATCTTGATCTTTATTTGTAAAAACAATTAAGACAAAAACGACCCAGTTTACATATATAATGACATATATTGTTTCAAATCTTTTTCAGGGAACAACGATGAGAAATGTTCAGGTTATATTAAGTGCTGAAGAATGCGGGCTTTGCCTTTCATCCGATATCAACAAGACGGATACTGTTTCGAAAATAAGATTACGCATGAGGGAAGGAATAGAAGTGTTCAACACACTCATCAACTGTACGTAAATATTATATATCAAATCAGAAATAGATACATCTATAGCAGGAGTTCAAGATTATTTATTTCGTGACGTTTAGTTTGTACGAACTGATATTTAGAAATCCGATCAAACATGTACACAAACTGAAAAATATGCCATATTATAGAACAGCACGCACGTGCACTAATGTTGAGAACTAGATTTCTACAATCATTTTTGAACTCTCATAAAATGTTAGAAAAATAAGCAAAATAAAATTAACTAATTGGTATTTCTTATAAAACGTAAAAAGCTGATTTGAATTTATTCTCTAATAATGAATTTGTTTTTTTACAAGGCAAGACTTCCGCACTTTATTGATCATACACCCACCAACCCATATATATATATATATATATATATATATATATATATATATATATATATATATATATATATATATATATATATATATATATGTTCCAACTTAACTTTGGATTTTATTTCTTTTCTTTCTTTGACGGACCAGAGAGAGATTTCATGGAGAGATCAGGCAGTATTGACATTATAGGAATTATCGAGGCAATGAGGGGAAAAAAAAAGAATGATGACCTCGATACCTTTGTGAGTATAATGTATTCTCGGTTGCAGCTTTTGTTGACTTTTACAGGGAATATGAAACAAAATGTAAGCAAAATGTCGAGAAACCTAGATAAAATAAATTTCTCTGCTGCTTTAGCCGGGAGAAATCCTCAAACTCCATTTTGAATATTCGATCATTGGTTACTAGTTAATAAAGAAATACTGATGATAGTTTTTAGTACAATTCAATTCCGGAACCTGTAGACTTTGGAGAATTATAAACAAATTTGTCCATTTTTATCATATGCTAAGACTCACTCGCATTTTCTATATTTCAAGATATTTTCAAATTTTATCATGATGTTATATTCAAGTGGAATGTAAATGAAGTGAAGAAATGACGAATGGGATCAGTAACAGCTTTTCGCTTCAATAGAGAATCAAAACACATTTTGCAATATCCCAGGACAGGGGCATTGAAGTCTTGATAATAAGTAATTATTATAGGAAATTCTCTTCTTATTTGCATTTTCTTTAGAAAGATGACCTAGTTGGCGAAAATATTTTCCATACTAGATCATAAACTCGGTGTTATTCTGTTATATGAATTAAATGCATATATAGTTTTCCATCATTGGAACATATTTCTCACACAACATTTTGCCTTATGGTTTATTTTTAAAACAAACTGAACAATAAAAAAGAACTGCAGTCAAACTGTCTCCTTTCCTCTGATTAAGAGATATATCTTGACGTTCTCGAATATCAAAATTGTCATTTAATTATTTCCAGCAACGTCCTTCTTTTATAAACTATGATTGGATCTATCCGATGTGATTAATTAATAAAGTGAGACTTCCGCGGTTGTTGTCCATCTGCACCATAAGAATGCTGTTTTTGGTTGGACATTAACCTTTCTGATTTGAGCTTATAAATAATGCAGAAGAAAATATATGTTCATTATGACTATTAGAATTCAACAACACAAATTAATGAAATAAATAATTGTCAATGACTTAGTTTGTTACTTTTATTCCCATCAAAAGTTTCTGTGTACAAGAAAGAAGGACATAATATATACATTACAATTTCATTCATTAATATTAACTAAATGCAAGATGTATTTATGCTGCACATTCAAACTGAGGTATACAGGCACTATATAAAACTCACACAGTTCAAGACAAAATTAAATTCCATCACAAAATATGTAGAAAATCCTTTACAAAATGTCTAAAGAAGTGTAGCAATCTATTCTTGCATGATGCAATAACTATAAAAACAGAACGGTAGAAGAATTTCTGAAATCTAAAGCTAAGTTTGATCAATGAATGGCACAACAAAATTTCACAGACAGATCTTTATACACTTGTGATATCTTGGTGTCCTCTTGTATAATTTATTAAAGCAGCTTATGAACACAATTTATTTATAACGAAGAATACAAATATTGCCTACATTATACGTTGTTATCACGCTTGTTTTACCAGAATAATATATACATATATATGGATAATTGAGATGATAAGTAATCTTGCCAAACGTGACGGAATACACACGTGGGAATCTGTGGAGCGAGACAGAAATATTTAGTCTGTATGATTACTGCGAACTGGAACTAGCTACTGTTACGTGTAGGCTCGTACAATAATAACAAGAAAAAAGAGTGAAGTCAACAAGCTTTCTATATTTTAAGAAAATAATTTATTTCCCTAGAAAACAATATAAAAATTTGGAAAATAGGACTTACGGTTTGTGAATATAATCCAAAATTTAATCCTAAGAATGAAAAATACAAGTCCTATCACTCAATAGTTCTATTAGAATCCAGGTTCGAATCTCGACGACGTTCCAATATGGAAGGCGATGACGTCAGATGTGGTTCTTGTACAAATAACAACAATTTCTCAATTGAATCACAGTTTATGTTTCCGAATAATTCCAGAATAAATTTCCACTGAATTTCTTTCTCCCAGAATTTATAAAACAGTACTCTCGTTTGGTTTTCTAGAGAATAAATTATTAAATTCCAAAAACAAATGAACTTCAAAAACAATCTGGTTTCAACAACAAAAACCCATCCAGCCTTCAAGGTTTCAAAAATAAAACTCACTGACTAGCGCTCAGGAAGGGTATTATATCCACCCGAATTATCATCCCGTTCACGCGAGATAGATTACGTGGTCTCTTAATACTTGAACAACGCAATAAGAAAAATGCAGTTCGTCACGTAGCAAGAACCACTATCTACTCTCACTCTGAAATAAATTTAAAAATAAAACATTTTGATTATTCAGACTAGACGAAATGTCCTTGGCAATAGCCAATCGTTTTCGCATAGTGCTTACACTACCGAGGACCAAGGTGAACTAAAAATATTGCTCATGTAACACGTTTTACGTCTTAGATAAACAGAATTACTGAAAAAGAATTTCGAATCCCGTGAAAATAATCATTACAATAAAATGCAATGAAACAAAAATAAAATAAAAAAATTTAAAACTAACACACAAGCAATTTAATTGCATATACGTAACACTACAAGAACCCGAGTTATCATGGTGTATGTTAACTATTCACTGGAAAATTCTTCAGTGTTAAACTAAATTAATGATGTAAGGCTGAAATATCCTAGCAAGCAAAGGGTCAAACTATAGTAAGAACACATATACTGTGGTCTATCTTTTTTACAATAGCCCTAACAAGTTTCTCAAGGGGCATTCTATGATAAAATACGATTCAAAGTATATTATTAAACACATTAAGTTTGTAATTTGTTTTATTAAACGTAAAATAGCAGTTTAAGTAAGACTAAAAATAGCGAGCGCCAACTCTGCGAGGAACCGAGTTGCAGTATAAACAAGTAGAGTTACATCATGAGATATTTTTAAATGCAGGCACTCATTGCGATTGTACCTATTACTCCTTGCGCAAACACATCGAAATTGTTGTTTGAAATGGTAATTATATCATTATGTTAACATGTAGCACATTCATGGAACTAACAGACACACGGAGGAACACGAAGAGAGAGAGAGAGAGAGAGAGAGAGAGAGAGAGAGAGAGAGAGAGAGAGAGAGAGAGAGAGAGAGAACAGCAACGTGAAACCTGGCAATTTGGTATCATCACCATATATATTATATAGAACTGTTTCACACCTAGAGCTGCAGAGACCCGGTATTATTTAAATGTGCTTGTCAGGTGTAAATAATTCCTTATATTTAATAGACTTTTGCATTTTCTTTAGCATATGATTTTTGAATACCTACTTACCTACCACTGTATACAACATATACTTACACACATACATGCATGCATTCTTAGTTACATACATACATACATACATACATACATACATACATACATACATACATAAATGCACATGTCCATTTATAATCCACATTTATTCTATTTATATAATAGCTTCATGTTTAACTTACGGTACAAGTGTAATACGAAAATCCCCACCCTTTTTATAAGAAGTTTTGGTATGTACAGGAGTTAACGTTTGTTTAGACAATCTGTTAATCAAATTATAATATGTCTTGTACTAATAAATGCTCAGAAAATCAGGTTTGCTTTAATCCTTTATCAAACAGTTTCAGTTTAATAAAACGGTTGTGTAGCATGCAGATCAATATTCTTTTAAGACATCCTTTTCAGTTCTGAACCTTATAAAAATAATGAATAATTTATTTTAAATTAAACACACACTATTTCGTAAATGAATTGAATCAGAGAATTTGAAGAGAGCACAAGGACACCTTAGGCTTATCCTGTGTTATTCTATTGAAATGTTTCTGAACTAGTTAAAATTATTCAGTATCATTTTCACCAAACAGTAGATGTTTGTTGTTCGTTTATACAATTAGTTTTGGCTGAAAGAGATATCAAACAATATATGTACTTTGTTAATATACTGTAAACCATTCTTTGATATTATGCGGAAGTTATACTGAATGACACGCGCATTACGTTATATTATATGAATGAGTTCTGCATTCAAATATTGGGTTACAATGTCTGATGGAAATGGTTATGAATATTGATAAAATTCTGTATAAATCGTACAAATCTTAAAAAGCAATCAATATTCTATTTAACATTAGAAATGTTATATTACGTATAGTTTACAATGTGTCATATACTTATGTCTTGATTCATGGATGTTCCTTAAAATAATAATAATAATAATAATAATAATAATAATAATAATAATAATAATTAATAATAATAATAATAATAAGCAAGAAAGAAAACAAACTGAAAATGAAGCATTTGCCCTTACTTTGCCAGGCTTCCTACATACTGGATATCATATAAGCTGAATTTGGGCTTAACCATATAATCCTACTTCTTAATATCAAGGTCTAAGGTCAATTAACGCATCTTTATATATGCATTGATATGATTAGTGTGCTGTATATTAATAATGTCACAAAACGTTTTCATTCCATGTTATGCAATATTGAAGACGAATGAATATTTCATAATGAAAATGGCATATCCATCTACAGTTCTTCACGTCCTGATGCCTAACAAGCCACGATAACGTAGCCTAGCCTATACCCTATACTTTGGATAAGGCGAGAAACGAGGCAGTGGGTATTAATATTAGAGCAAGGCCCGAAAGTGAGCTTCTGCAAATCTCTCTTACACATTCTATCTCTCAGTCCTGGGTTTTGTCCTCGGCAGGGAAAGGAAAATATCAAATCTCACCTCCATCAGTGCTACACATCATTATAAAATAAGAGTGTCTTCTGGCAACAATGACATCACGTGGATATAGAGTCATAGAAGTAGGCTTAAACTAAAGATTCAGTCGTGTGTAAATTTCAGTGGTACCCATCCTAAAGTGGCAAACTAATTTCAGACTCCGGTAACCAGCAAATTTGTGTCGTCCCTCATTTCCTTAACATCTTGTTTGGAAACTTTGCTCTGAACTGCAGTGATTGGTGCATAGCTTTAGATTGGCGCGGTGCATCATGGGTAAAAAACATGGCGATTCTTTACTTTGGCTAACAATTGAGCATCATAGTTACCTGCAGTTTAGCGAGCAAAGGAAGTGTGAAACACTTGTCAGAAAATATTTAAAGGTTCCGTTCTGCAGTTTCGGAACTAGCATAGGGTTTAATGTTCAAGAAAAAGAAATTTCTAAAGCTTCCTCACTATTAATCGTGGCTTTTAAAAGACCTTGGATATCTTAGGTATTGTTAAAATACCTTTTAATTCCATTTGTTTTGGCGTATGATTGATTAGTGTAATTTTGGTTGGAGTGTATACTGCTTAGCTTTACTTCAAATGTGCACCTAACAAAACACTATTATCACCGCTCTTCATTTTCATTATATGGGCTTCGAAGTTAAATTGGAAAAAAAAGAACGGATAAGATTTTTACTGTTTATATATTTTTATTTCGTTTGGTGCACTTTATAAAGCTGGTATTGCCAACACCGATAAAATTAATTTTCTCAGTTTTAATAAATGCTAAAGCTAGTATACTTTGGACTAGTTCATGTTCATTGTTAGCTGTCTGCTTTAGACAGTTGATGATTTCCATAATTACCACGTTAAAGAAATGTGAGTCACAGTTCTTGAAAGTACCATAGAAGTATGCCAGCATCTTCACTGTACATGTCGCATATGCAAACAACTTCACCTTATCCCTCTTCTTTCTATTGAAGTACGTAATAACTTTATAGCGGGACCAAAATACTGTATCAAAGACATCTTCTACGGGCTCTATCCTTCCATAAATGAAACTATGTTATAAAACTTCGAATGTGCACAGTCCAATAAGCTGATATAATATAGGTTTTATATACTACACTGTACTTGATCTTGAACCACTCCGGTGGTCTAGTGGTTAGAGCGACCGCCTCGGATGCGGAAGGTCACGGGTTTGAACCCCGTCCGAGTCATGCCAAAGACTTATAAAAATGCTACTAACAACTGCTTCGCTTGGCTCTCAGCATTAAGAGGTTAGATTTAGGACTGGGCAGCCTGGTGTCAAGACTGAGTGGGACACCATGCTACAAGTTTGCGGCATGATTCCCCAGTGCTTGATATCACTATAAACTGCCACACTGCAGACATCGTAGCGATATGACTGAACAATTGTTAAAGCTGCGTTAAAAATTCCAAATGACACACACAAACACACATACACGCACAGACACACACACATACAGACACACATACACACACATACACACACAGACACACACACTTGATCTTGAACAATGTTGTAACTCTTGTAGACATCTTTCTCTCACATTTCGTGTCAGAGATGGATTACTCATTAAGCACACGAGATTTGCTTTTAAATCTTTTATTAGTTCACGATTCGATGTTGTTAATTGCTTGCATTATGATGTAACTTAGACAAATTCCAGCTGGAGTAGCGTGGTTTGTAATATATATTATCTACTGGTATTGACCAGACACCTCCATCAAAGTGAGCGCGTGCCCAGATTGGGAAACAAGTATTGATTACAGTGGGACCATCATTGTCTATGTTGCAGCTAGTACTAAGATAATAACCCAAGAAAACCTTTGAACTTAATTGTGCATTTAACGCTTCATTATGTCTTATATCACCATACTGTTGAGTCTGTATTGTATATTAATAGGCAACATTTTTTTGATTATATTTCCTCATCAGTGACACCGCAGGATGCATATAAAACTGTGATATCAAGTTGTTATGAAACTCGAGTTGTGGTAATGGAAAATAAATTCTAAATGTTGCGTATGAACTTTCTTGTCACAGTTTTGAAATAGTATCAAAGAAATAGTCAGTATACGAATTCACCCTGTATAGTACAAATATAAATTATTTTGATCAAGTATTGAATAGAAACGATTCTTATTTTTTCACATAGCCTCAGACCCAATATTTCTCAATTACAGATGAATAACATATGATCCATTTTACCGAGGACGTTCAAAGGACTTATTTTAAATTAAAACAAAATGCAAAAGACAAGCGTAGAAAATCCGTAATCTTTCTCGAGAAAGTCCACTAATACCAAATCCGTTCTTCAAACTGAATCGGATATGGGCCCCGAGTGGTTATTAAGACATCACTAAAATTATCTTGGCTTTGTAAACAGAATAAATGAACGTTAAAGATGTCGTTTAATTTTGAAAATGCACAGGAGGAATATTTCACTTGCACCAAGTCCAAAAACTGACTCAAATATTATCTAGACTTTCATATTTTCTTATCTAAGCGAATGTCACTGAAAATCCATTTCTGTAATGTCTAAATCATGCTAAAAATCTCTGTCTATAAGAACTGTGCTCAGCTTGTGTTACACAGATATCAAAATCTTTAATAATAATAATAATAATAATAATAATAATAATAATCATAATGTTATTACTGTTGTTTTGGTTCAGAACCACCTGCCAAAGGTAAGCTACTGGCAAGCTTTCTCACAAACTCACATTGGCTGAGCCCAATATTCGGATCCACGCGAACAGAGGTGAGATGACAGCGTTCACTAAGGGCGTGCGCTTTAGACCACTCCGCCACCCAGTGTCTCATCAATAATAATAATAATAATAATAATAATAATAATAATAATGAGTAATATTGTTTATTTGTAGTACAGACCACTGACCTTGATACATATCCATACATCATGCAGTACAACAAGATGTTTTAGTGCGTACCAAAAGAACATCATATCAATTGGAAGTGTCATACATGATTGTAATCATTATCGTATTTTTGTTTCGAATTGTGTGAAATACAAATTACACAGTAATCACACAAACTAATTTAAAGAGAACCCTAAGGCAAGTTTTGTGATGTTGACCTAACGAGTCTTATACAGTCGATGATAAAACGAACTCTCTAATCTTTAAGGCTTTTGTAGATAACGTTGCTAAATTAGTTATGAGAATTTTACTAGTATCATTTTGTATAAAAGTCCTAAATATTTCTAAAGTTGGATTTTTGTATAGAAAAGGTGTTTCCTTCATAATATATAACTATTTCCTTCGTAATTCTCCATATAGTGGACAAGCAGTAATAACACGAATCTCATTTTCGATATTAACGTTACAAATTTGACAGTCTTCCTTTATAACAAATATTTTCATATCTTCCTGTGTTACCTCTGATTGGCAAGTTCCCCAGTCTCAGCACAATGATTATATATCATCTCTCTCCTAACAATTTTAGATGTTTTTGACAAGTGAATTCTACTTCCAATTTCCCACAGAAACGCAGTCATTCCATTGACTTAATCTCATCTTGCAGTGTTTGCCTAAAATATCATCACATCTCTGACTGAACAATCTAAAAATATATTTTCATCATGTACGCCCTGAGTACACCAAACATTGCCAAATCCAATGTAAATATAAGCTTCTTAATATTGCTGCCCCCGCACTCACAATCCACACGCTCCATTTTTACTGTAAATTGTAGCATTGATTAGGATATCTGTCTTCTGGTTTTTTAGAATTCTTAGCCAATATTTCAGAATACGTTTATATGTGGTACTCCAGTGACGGGTAATTTGCTTAATTTGAAAGACATTGCTTCAGTATATGCATAACCTTCAGCGCTCTCAAGGACAGAGTTTTCAGGCACGCATACCAGAGATCCTACTGGCCCTACTCTCAGGGTTTCGATCAATATGTGTGGACCGTTGTGTTTATGTGCAGACCTCGTACCTAGTGTACTAAATTTCTATCTTGAACCTTGTAGGAAGAACTGCATCAAATTACAAACAAAAAGATGCATGCACACGAGGAGGGACCGGATCAAATAATCTCATCCTTCTCTCATAAGATACTAAAGCTACATTTCCTTATGAGCCATTTTTTGATTACTGAGAGTATGCTAACAACCTAACATAATACAGTTTATTTTATAATCCGAGTCCACAAATTATCATATTTAACGCTTCTCGTCATACGTCCCACCATTCGATCGCGGGGGTTATTAATTATATGAAACTTGTAACGAACAGTATCTCAGTTTAAAAGAAAACAAAATTAACGAGAGAGACACCCTCTTTATTTCACTCATTATATTTTAAGTCCAAATTATGAATCATGGTGATGTTAGAAACTCAGGAGTAGTTCAATGGCTGTGTAAATGAAAGCTTTAACAACATAAACTATATATTTGAAAAACTGAATACATTGAATTGGGTACGGATGATCAATTTTTGTCTGCTAGACAAGTTTGATGCCGAGTGTGCATATGTTTATAATGCTGTTTGTAGACTGACAAAATAATTATGCTGATGGACACTTATTGTTACTATGAGGGACCCATTGATAAACAGAACAACATACATGTGAACTGTCCTGGCGGTTGTAAAAAGTGTCGGTGTGGATACTCCTGCAATAATGGCATAGGCAACACAAGCAATGAAAGTGATGCATATTGAGTTACGTGTTTTCTGGGGCAATTGGGCCATTTCTGCGAACATAACTGCACAGAATGCTTAACTGGAACAGGATGTGGTACCGCCAACGGGATATGTACTGTGGGATGTTTAACAGGTCTTTGCGGAGCGAATTATGATAAGCTGTGGACGAATCTTGCAATAGATCTACTTGAACTTGCATCCATGATTGTCAACCAGGGTGGTAGGAAGCCAGTTGCACCATCCATCGGTTGGTAGATATAGTGGGCTGTGCATTGTTACAGAAAAATAGCTATGTATATCTTACTAGAAAACGTAAACAAACTTTTCATGTTGAGCAATTTTAAAACACCTTCAGTTCTTCCAAACTTGGTATAATCATTATGGTTATCATCATTATTATTATTTACTATTATTAGTATTATACAATTACTGGATGTGTCAACATACACCAAACGTGAATACTCAATGAATAGTTGATACTAATAATTAAAATATAAGTAAACAGCAAAATCATTGTACACATTTACAATTTCATAGCTATTGTCGTCAATGGAGCAATGTTTGCATTTACTTAAAGAAGAATATTTTCCACAGATTGGGTGCTATTGTTCAATTTTTATATTCACTGGGTGATGAATGCATGTATTACCTAAGATTGTTGAAAGATTTATTTCCCATATTGTGTTGTTTAAAATATATTTTATGGGAGAATCAGTTGTAGGAGTTAAGACCAAAGATGTTTTTTTTTTCTTCGTCACATTTGTTTATAGCATGAAAACTGCAAACGGAATGCGAAGAAAAGAAAGAAAATAACAGAACAATGGCATTAACTGTAGTGCATTATAACAGGTCATTTTCCGCTCATACAAGCGCTGTCATAGAATATTGAACAAAGAAATAGTATGTCTAAATTCATCAGGAATAAAAGTAAAAACTTAAGATAATCTTTACTCGAGAGAAGTATAGAAATTCATTACATGCCAATGCTATTTAATTTTGTTAGTTTCTTACTTTATTCTTTCACTCTAGGATGCAATTGAACAAGGTAATTTTAAGAATACCCTAGTAAATCTAGCCCCTGTGGCGATAAAACGTGCAAAACCTGCCAACATGTGATAGAGACCAGGACATTCTTGCACAGTGATTAGAGAAAAACTGAACATACATGGTCCAAACCATTAAATAATGGCGCTGAATCTGTGTTATATGCACTATTTATAATTCTATATAATTAAGCCTGTATACCTTGATTTCTTTCATAGGAATCCGGAACGTCTGTGTAGATAGATGAGAATTACTTATCAGGTCGTCATGCGAGTGTGTTTGCTACGCACGAGTGCATATAACACCGATTTGGTGATGCGTGCTTAGTCGTGATGGAATATGGGCTGGTGCGTGCAGGCAAGGCGATGGGTGCCATTTACCCGCGGACCTGGGTTCGAATCTCCGTAGAGTACGAATTAAAGATTCTCTAACCTGTATGAGAGTATTATTTGTATTAAATATTAATTCTGCCTACTATTATAAAGCATTCTTCTATAGAATCCAGGGATAGCACTTTCCGCTCTGTCTGGTGTATATTTATAATTCTATATAATTAAGCCTGTATACTTTCATAGGAATCCGGAACGACTGTGTAGATAGATGAGAATTACTCATCAGGTCGTCATGCGAGTGTGTCTGCTACGTACGAGTGCATATAACACCGATTCAGCGCCATCATTTATTTGGTGATGCGTGCTTAGTCGTGACGGAATATGGGCTGATGCGTGCAGGTAAGGTGATGGGTGCCGTTTACCTGCGGACCTCGGTTCCAAATAATTCGTAGAGTACGAATTAAAAATTCTCTAACCTGTATGATAGTATTATTTGTATTAAATATTAATTCTGCCTACTATTATCAAGCATTCTTCTATAGAATCCAGGGATAGCAGTTTCCGTTCTGTCTGTTGTGTGTGTGTGTTTGTGTGTGTGTGTATATATCTATATATCTATCTATCAATATAT
>JAECUM010052607.1:0-11406 GCA_016617855.1 Megalonaias nervosa
GAATTTGATTTTGTGTACTCCGATGTGGCGGAGTACAACGTGGTGGGACACACCTCCGTACCGTTACTGCGTGTCATTCCTTTCAAAGTGGATTCTGCCACGGTTGCTGACGAGAAAGGTGGAAACACCTATCACGTTCACCGCGAATTTGTACATCCTCACTATTTGCCCGTCAGTAAGTCTTATTTCGACACTGTCAACATTACTATAAAAGGAAATCTGGGACAAAACATTCCATTCACCAAAGGGAAAGTCACAGTGAAACTCCATTTTCGAAAACGATTACTCTAACCTTTTGTCAGTCATGAATTCTGTGTACCGAGGAGTCACTCGACAGCAAGGACATGGTTTAGGTGAAATGCTCAAATCAGCATTTAGTACAGTGGCTCCCGTTTTGAAACCGATGGTGACACGGGGATTGCACGCCTTGAAAGATGCCGCGTTGACGCACAGTAAAGAATTTCTCCAAAATGTCATCATTGACAAACAAAACCCCAAAGAAGCTTTCTTGAGAGCAGGCAAAAATGTCTTGCTTCAAACGGGTAAAGCCATTTTGGGTCGACGAGAAACTCCTATAAATGCCCTGGGCAATGCCGAGTCAGACATTCCTGCTTCCCTGACGCCACAGCAAGGACAATGCAGAAAAAGACGACGAAAACACCCCTTGAAAGGACTTCACACCCCTAGAGCTAAAAAGACTAAGAAAAGAAAAACTGTCTGAGAGTTAGATGTTTTTGATTATTAAATCAGAGAAAATGATGCACCGAGAGTCTTGCGTTTGTTCCAAGTCGGAACTGGATCTGTTTGCCATGCCACCCACCATGATGACGATGCAAGAATCCCAATGGGTCGAATTTCATCCCGTCTCCTCTTTGACGGATTCAGCTCCCATCGAGTTTGAAATCAAAGGACAACCCGAATATTACATCGATCTGAATAGCAGTTACTTGTACCTGAAACTGAAAGTGATCAAAACCGACAACACCAATCCGGGAGAGTAGCTCCCGTCAACAATTTCATGCATTCCTTGTTCAGCGAAGTGGATTTGTACTTGAATAACAAACTGGTCAGCA
The DNA here is from genome assembly GCA_016617855.1 of Megalonaias nervosa. Lineage (NCBI taxonomy): Eukaryota > Metazoa > Mollusca > Bivalvia > Unionida > Unionidae > Megalonaias > Megalonaias nervosa. The sequence goes on from JAECUM010052607.1 coordinate 1,074, forward strand.
GCAGGATGGATACTTACCCTTACCGAGCATACCTGCAAAATCTCTTGACGTACGGAAAAGAGGCCAAGAACACTCATCTGGATGCTTGCGTGGTATGGAAACCTGACACCGCAGGTGAAGACACGTTTAATGACACAGTCCTGACAGCCGATGACAATCCTCACAATGTGGGTTTTAACGACCGTCGAAAGAAAATCCTGCAAGGTCGTAATTTAGAACTGATGGATCGTTTGCATTTGGACATGTGGTTGCAAGACAAGTATTTGCTGAACGGAGTGGATATTCGCCTGAGACTCAATCTCAGCAGTGTCGCTTTTCATTTGATGGCTCATGCCAATGAGTACAAAACCATCATTCAAGAAGCCAGACTTTACGTGCGTCGTGTAGAAGTGTTACCTAAAGCGGGAAACGACATCAGTCACACATTGAGCAGATCGACCGCCAAGTATCCGATACGACTTGTAGAAGTGAAAACATTCACCATTGCTACTGGACTCTGATCCAAGATCGAAGATCATCTGTTCCAAGGACAGTTACCCAAACGTTTAATCGTTGGCATCGTCAGTAATGGAGCCCTCAACGGAGCCCACGATCAAAATCCTTTCCAGTTTAAGCACTACAGAGTGTCCAAGATCGAAGTCAGTCGCGATGGCAAGACCTTGTGTACCAGACCCTTCGAACCTAACTTTGCCTAGAAGAATTACTTGAGATCGTACTTGTCCCTGTACGAAGCTACCGGACAACTAGGAACCAACACCAGTCACGGTATTTCGTACGAAGATTATGTAGGAGGTTACACTTTGTGGGCCTTTGATTTCACTCCAGACCAAAGCAGCGACGAGGGACATTTCCACCCTATAAAATCCGGTCAACTGCGTGTGGAACTTCAGTTTGCAGAAGTTCTCACTGAGACGGTCAACGTCATCCTGTATGCTGAATTCGATAATACCATAGAAATCAACAGTTTGAGAGAAGTCATTCTAGACTATTTGACACAATGGAAGATTCCTATCCCTCTTTAAACAGTGGAGAATCTTTGGACATGGAATGGGAGGATAGCGTGAAAACAGAACCCCAAGACCAAGTCAAAGAGGACGAGGTAGTCGTCAAGTCCAGATGGTCAGAACAAGAACAACATTTAGTGTCCTGTTTTGCTAAACACCTAGCGGATACAATTACGGAATTGAGTAAGAGAGATTGTTATGGATGTCAAAACGATCATCCCAGTCAAATTCAACACGATAAATGTATGATGATGAGTCAAGAAGAAAAATTGGACGAGTATCTGGACGAAGCTTGGAGTCTCATCTCAGAAGAAGCAGTGTTGCATGAGTGGTATAAAGGCTTGCGTGATCTTTCCTGCCCTCCATTGACTACTCTAGAGATCTATCGCATCGAATCTCTCTTAGCCCATAATTGGGAGACAAGGTGAAGAAACGGCTACTTGACAGAGCGCTTCAAACAAAAAGTCAGAATTGAATTGATGACTTATCATTACCTGTGAAAAAAAACAACACAACAAAAAAAAAAAAAATGGATACGTGGGAACTTTATTACCTTTTGAACAATAGTTCGTATACTGCTTCTTGGAATCCTGTCGTGTGCGCTAAAGATGAACTACCTCATCGCAAACCTAAAGACCATCAAGCTTATGTCATCAACACGGACGAAAGTCATCTTCCAGGAACTCACTGGGTTGCCGTCTACTTCCCTCAAGAGAATTGTGTGGAATATTTTGATTCGTATGGATTACCCCTTTGGAAGACGATATCATTGACTTTATGAGAAGAAATGCCCAGACGACACAATACAATAATGTGAAATTACAAGGCACAGATTCCATGGTGTGTGGACAATATTGTATGTATGTTCTTCATCAACGCAGTCTTGGATATCCTTTAGAACATTTAGTGACTTATTTTGATAGTCACTCTTCTAGAAACGATGAGAAAGTAGATCGATGGTTTTGTGACCATTATAGTTATCTTTTGTCTTTAGCTAGGAAACGTAGTGTACATCAATGGCCTCATGACTTCCATCAATGGAAATTTCACATGATTTCACAACGTTGTCAACCTTGTCAAAAATAATTTGTTTGATGTTATTGTTACTTGTTAATTGTTAGTAGTTGATTGTTGGTTGAATAAAAATGTTGTGTTTTTGAAAAAAAAAATGTGTCTGTCGTTTGTTTTAAAAAAACGACTGTGAATATATGCTCTTTGACTTTCTCTCTATCTCTCACCATGACATTCGCTATCATAGCGTTCCGACACTAAAACCTAGTAGGGATGTTTTCTATCGCGTCTGCGTTTGAACCATATAAATCGAGTTGGTCTCCAGTCTGGCCATCCACTGTTGACTCGTCAACCTATGAAGATGCCTTCCAGACTAGCCAAGCTGAACGAAGCTTACGTCAATTACATCGTGTCAGGCTAAACCTGATACCTAAGCCTGAGGAGATAGAGAATGTCAGGATGTTAGCCATAGCCCAAGACCTAGTAGAAGAGGTCTTCAGAGAGGAAATCAAGAAAGAACAAGAAGAATGGACAGAGAAGTACAGACTTCAGAAGCAGAGAGAACAGCAACAACAACAGCAGCAGCAACAGCAGCAGCAAGAACCAAACAGAGGTTTTGTCGACTGCCGTGTGGACACCAAAGAGTTCTCCTTCTCTTTCCGCAGAAGCAGGCCGTATCGTATAGGAAAGTCTGCTGCCAGACGGGGACGCAATCTTAGACAGTAAAAAGAAAAGATTGCCATCACTTCCCATCAACAAAGAAAAACAGCCCTTTTCAGGGCTATCCCAATACTCTAGAAAAGTCGTATTAATTCAATTGCCAAAACAAATTTATGTGTTTGTGTCTTTAAAAAATAAATAGAAGTGTGTCTATAAGCACTTCGGTTCTTTTGCCAGTAAAAAAAATCCACCCTTTGTTTTCTCTGTCTTGTCAAATCGTGCATATCTGTGTTTGTAAGTAAAAAAGTCAACGTGAGTGCTTCTTTTAGGTCCGCGCGTTTGATGTGATGGTAAGTTTTGGTGTTAGGTGATCTTCACCTTCACGTTCGTGCTTCAAGTATATAAAGCGACGCGATCGTCAGTCTAGCTACCCATCGTTGACTCGTCAACATTAAAAATGAATAGCAGAATTGCTAAGCTTTTAGAACTCCAAATGCACCTGGAATATGCCAGGCGCCTTTTAGATGAACTGGCTATGGAGGCAATACAGGAGGAAGACAGAATTAAAGAGGAGAAAGAGAAGATGAAAAAGAAGAAAGAGAAGGAGGAAAGGATCCTGCCTCGCCTCATGCTAAGTCCTGTGTGTGAGGTGAAACCTGAGGTGAGGACACCTCCACACCCAGTACCAGCACGACATCCAGCACCACAACCACTACCAGCACCACAACGTCATCATCCACGGTTGTGGTATAGGAGAAGGAGGGAAGCCTTCACTATCCCAGAGACGGAAGACTGGGAAAGTGAAGCAACTCAAGCCCCCTCTGCACTCCCAACCACATGTGTCAATTGGGAGCAAGATTGGAGTCGTCGTTGTGTGTGTGATGCCCGCCCTGGGAGGTTCCAGCATTAACCAGGTGCAATTGGAGTTCAAGAAAAAAACAACCCTTCTCAGGGCTAACCAGATCTCTAGAAAAGAGAGACTATTCAATTTGCCAATTGGTGTGAATGTAGAGTAGTGTGACTATACACACTCACTCCTTTACTGATGTATGTGTGTGTGTGTGTGTGTGTGTGTGTGTGTGTGTGTGTGTGTGTGTGTGTGTGTGTGTGTGTGTGTGTGTTTGCATGCGCATTAGTTTGTGAGGATAGTATAGTGTGTATGTTTTATGTTTTCTCGTTCGTTGATGAGGATAGTAAATAGGGTGTGTTTTATGCATTCGCGTTCGTTGGTGAGGATAGTATATGTGCGTGTGTTTAATGCTGTCTCGTTCGTTGGTGAGGATAGTAAATAGGTGTGTGTTTTATGAATTCGCGTTCGTTGGTGTGGATAGTAAATAGGTGTGTGTTTTATGCATTCGCGTTTGTTGGTGAGGATAGTAAATAGGTGTTTTATGCATTCGCGTTCATTTGGTGTGGATAGTATATCATATGTGAAGTGAGTGTAAGGGATGTTTTCGTTCACGTCCGTGCTTGACGTATATAACGCGAAACGCTAGTCAGTCTGGCTACCTACGTTGACTAGTCAATACCTATCAAGATGGAAGTATTTAACCAATTAAAAGACAGTTGGTATTGGATGATGGATGGATCATACACACTGGATAGGCTTGAAAAGGAATGGAGGTTCCCAGGCAGCCAAGACTTGGTGACCAGACTGAAAGTAGCCAGTTTTGACTTACAAGGGATGATAGTGGAGGAAGCGGAGAAGTTGAGAGGCTTCATACAACTAAAATATGTAAGAGTGGGAACTTTGAAACAAGTGATTGATATTGTTATAGAAATCAGATGTTATTTGGAAGACATATTCCATATAACCGAGTGGCCTTCTGTCAAAAAAGGCTTAGACGGATTAAAGAAAGGAGAAGAGATTATGAAAATGGTAATGGGAGAAGAGGTGAAGAAAATCAAAGAGATACGGACAAAAGAGAGAAAGGAGAAGGAAAACCAAAAAAAGAAAGAGGACTTTGACAGGCTGAATAAGAACTGGATGAAAATATAGCAACAATTTTGAGCTATGTGACATCCAGACTGGATACCAGAAGAAGAAAAGAAAAAGAAGAAGAAAGGAATCATTGGAAATTAAGAAGCTGGTGGAAGAACTGGAGACAATAGAAGCAAAAAACCAAAGGCCCTTTTCAGGGCCACCCCACTGCCTCGAAAAGATTTATTCTTTCTTGCCTATATGTTATATGTGTGTTGTATATGTCTCTCTCTCTCTATTGTATTTGTCCCTACCTAGAGTAGCTACGCGTATTCAGGTCAGCCACTTGCCACATTGTTGCAAGTGTCCAGTACCGTGACGTCACCCTACCTGTTCCATTCCTCTTGTCCCTATACATTCCCTATGTTAAATTTCCATTGACGCTATACTATCCCAGGGTGATATTTTGACGCTATAAATCGTGGCGTTATACTATCCCGGGGGTGGGTGGGTCTGTAATGCTAATTCCCATTGATGCTATACTATCCCACTACACTACTATTATCAGTGTGAGAGAACCAAAATCAGACGATGATGTGGAAACAAAAAGATACGTAGACAGCAACAACACGATCTGAACTGAGATCAATGATCGTTTATTAACCGCCGGTGATACAATGACTGGTTCTCTCAATACGGCTAATAATAAAGTTACTGGTCTTAGAGAACCGGAATCAAATGAAGACGCTGCAACGAAGAAATACGTCGACTATATCAACATTTCGACCTCGTTAATGACAATCAGTGATGGATTGGCCACATTTAGATCTCAATTTTCTACTCACGTACAAGCGTGTGTAAATTTTCGTAGAAACTCAAATAGAGCCATTAATGACTTTTTTGGAAGTCCAGCAGTCGTCGACATTAAACTCTCTGACATAAAAAAAATTACCGACAGTGTAGTATATACAGTAGCGTCTGGATCAGCATTATGGTCACCACTCAATAAATCCATCAAACATCGCGCTGGGGTTACCAGCATATACAGATTTTCAATATTGGATCAAAACGACTAGGGAATATTTGTGGTGGAACCCGAAGAAAAAAAGCCTCGTCATGTTGTGTTATTGGTGTCTTGAATTAGTCGCTAAACTACCACCTACTAAATTGTATAATGAATCAATTAATTGACGTTGTTCCAGCGCAATATTACAGATACGAGCAAGTGTGTTTGTTGCAGACCCAACTTAAAAATATCATTGATGAGTATACAGTAAAACAAGAAAACAAAAACAAAAACAAAAACAAAAAAATACCGCAGACATATCGTTGTTACTGACATAATTGTATACTCTGCATCCGCTGTAGCCGCTGAAACAGCAACTATAATCTGATCATTGTCAGCGTCATACATAATGGCACCAGTAATAGGATATAACCGGTGTTGCCGGTATTCTTAATATCATCATAAAAAAATATCCACGTGTGCGGCGGCTAAATTACACGAATATACAACGTTGCTATCAGCGGCAACACACGCGCATGCCAAATTATCATCTCTGATATCATCAGGGCTCAATTATAGAATAATATCAGATAAGGAATTCGCAGAAATGATTAAGGTTTATTACGAAGCAACTGGAAACCAGACCTCTTTGTCTCCCGACTTAGATCCCTAATTTAAATCAGGAAGTAAATAATAATGTCAGAAGAATTGCTAGAACAAATCGTCGCTAATACAACACCACCAACAACTACGATGATATCAGCGAGCTCAACCAATCCTGAGTTCAACGTTAGCTTTCCAACGGCAATTCCAGCAAAAGAAATAGCGTTAGCACAATTGCGAGTATATTACAGCTGGCCAAATATTAGATCATAATTGTTCTATGGGTTGCAAGCAAATAACTCATTAGTGGTTTGTTTTGTTTCTTTTTTTTTCTTTTTTTTTTAAATAAACCCGATGGAACTCCAGACTGGAATGTTGTAGGTATTCCTACGGGCAGTTACCAAATAGAACAGATCAATAGTGAATTCCAGCGCAGGATTAAATCTATCACAGGAAAAGAATCCAAAATCGCTATCACGGATCATGAGCCAACATTATCAGCCGAGACAGAAATATCGACACCGGATTCTGCCGTAGATATATATCAATCATCGATCCGAACTGTGTTAGGATCTCCAGAGGTACAACCACCAGTACCTGCAGCACTACAAAAACCTCAACGCGGTGATTATATATCAGGTAAACTAATATTTTTGTCGTATCCAGAATATCGAAAAAAACGTTAGTGGAGTTATATAGGATCATCAATTGATAATACTGGTAAGAAAATTCTTTTTACTATGTCTGATGGTTCAATACATTCTGTGTTAGGAAGAACTTTATATGGCTTTGATGATAATGAAAAGCCATTCATCGACGAAACATCTATTAAATCATTTCCCGATGCCATTACACCTGAACATAAACAAGTAAGCAACAAACTACGAAATTTATTTCAAAGTTACATACGAGAATATCCCAACGACGATCTAAAGCAACAGATCGTTGAAACGATACAACATCTACACCAGGTTGCATCTCACCTCAGTTATGTCAATAAATTTATCATTGAAACAGTGACTGCTACTGGAGATGAATTCGTTGATCTTGGAGACTCCCACGTGATAACACTTAAACAATTGTTTTTCAGATACTATGCGATCACAGAAGCAGAATTATGAAAATTCATTATACCAGGATTTAACCTCACCGACGCCAACGATATTATCGATGAATATTTTCCATCGATACTAGAATCATGGAGAAAAATGTCCCCAGAGGCAGACACCGCCGCTGTGACTATTCTCAAATATAACAATGATCTAGACGGCGGTGGCAGACATATATCACCAGGTATTGTCAATATTGCATCAACGATCGCAGTCAATTTTGTATGTGATGCAATCGATGGCAGCTATCAAGTAGATCTTGAAAAATCCAGGCAGGCACAACAGGGATATATTCTATACACATTTACCCATGAAGTACCACTTTGGTTTTTAAATGTATCAGGACCCGTTAACCCAGTTTATCCGCGATGTCATAATCCGCAGTTGTCATGGATACATTTCAGACTTACTGACCAGAACAGACACTTCCTTGATCTACGAGGTAAAGTTTTGATAATCAGTTTCTATGTGCGTTCGTGACTGATCTCTTCTCAAATTAAATCACACAAATGAATATAATGGATGGCATAATTGCCGAGATAGAAAAACTAAACCATGCATAACAATTGATGGTGTGTTATTATTGTCTAAACAAACTTCGTAGTAAGAGCCAACATTATCAGCCGAGATGGAAATATCGACACCGGGTTATGCCGTAGATATATATCAATCATTAATCCGAACTGTGTTACGATGGCCAGAGGTTCAACCGATGATGTTGATATAGTAAAAATTCTCAATGGAAAAAAATAAAATATTCTAATCTTGAATCAGAATAAAATAAAAATAAAAATATTTCTGAATCAGAATCAGAATAAAAGGTATTATAATAGTGAATCAGAATCAGAAATAAAAATAAATATTATAATCTTTAATCAGAATCAGAAATAAAAAATAAATATTATAATCTTGAATCAGAATAAAAATAAAAAAAATAAATATTAAAATCTTGAATCAGAATCAGAAATAAAAAATAAATATTATAATCTTGAATCAAAATACAAATAAAATAAAAAATTTCTGAATCAGAATAAAAATAAAAATAAAAATATTTCTGAATCAGAATCACAATAAAAATAAAAAATAAATATAATCTTCAATCAGAATCAGAATAAAAATAAAAAATAAATATTATAATCTTGAATCAGAATCAGAATAAAAATAAATATTATAATCTTGAATCAGAATCAGAATACAAATAAATATTATAATCTTGAATCAGAATCAGAATAAAAAAAATAAATAAATATTATAATCTTGAATCAGAATCAGAATAAAAATAAATATTATAATCTTGAATCAGAATCAGAACAAAAAATATTATAATTTTGAATCAGAATAAAAATAAAAATAAAAATATTTCTGAATCAGAATTAAAATTAAAATAAAAATATTTCTGAATCAGAATCAGAATAAAAATAAAAATAAACATTATAATCTTGAATCGGAATCAGAATAAAAACAAAAATATAATCTTAAATCAGAATGAGAATGAAAATAAATATCATAATCAGAAGAAAAATAAAAATAAAAGATAGATATTTATAATCTGATTCTGAATAAATATTATAATCTGATTTTGAATAAATATTATAATCTGATTCTGAATAAATATTATTACGAATTTTACTTGAATACAAATATACTAGTTTCATGTCCAGATGGGTATTTTGAGACTATGTTAAGTAAGATGTTTTGCCAAAGAATGTTCTGTATCATTTATATTACCCACAACGATCGATGTGTTTTACGATATCCGCCATCTTTGTTTTGGAGGCAATTTATGTATTGGAGGCACCTCCAGTGTGTCATATCACTTGTTTACATTGTTTCAATGCTGTAAATCATACATATAATAGTTTCATGTACAGATAGATATTCTGAGACTATGTTAAGTTCGATGTATTACAAAACAAATGTTCTGTATGATTGATATTATGTGCAACGTTCAATGTATTTCACGATATCCGCCATCTTTGTTTTGGAGGCAATTTATGTATTGGAGGCACTTCGGATTTCCACATCGCGGTGTATACAAGCATTATTGAAAACCAATAAACCGTTGCAATAACTAATTTTTACGTAGAATAAGTTATGCTCAACAATAAAATAATGCACTTACCGTCTCCTGCAGGGATAATGCATTAGGATAGTGCATGTTCTAATTTTCCCGCACCACCAACTTGTTTGGAGGCCAATGTTTTCTCAGTACTGTTTATACGTAGGACATAATGATTTTAGTGTTTGATCATACGTTTGTAACTAAGAGTGTAATAATATAATTAGCATTCAATATTCGTTTTGAATCTCAATATTTTAACGATATTTAATATTTATTGAGTCTCAAATACTTGCTAGTAATATGTACTATTTTGGCGGAGTGTTACTCTGCGTAGTGCTACCGAAGGTTATAAATATGGGTGTGGTGCACCCCAGTCAGTTTCTCTTCAACCGGCATCTGGTTCGCATGCAAATGCAATACATAATGTGTAATCGGCTTCCAAAAGTGATAGGGAATGTTATCATTCTCTGAATAGAAATTAACTGAAAATAATCACATTAGAATATATATAGTCATTTAGTAAATTTCGTTACTAAGGAAAATCAGAGCCAAAGATGAAGCGTCGAGTACTTTTACCTAGGGATATAGGGCCTCCATAAAGCTATTTCAGTACATTTATATGACTTGATATTTTTATCGTAACAGAAATGGTCATCCGTTTCGCATGTTAATTCTATTAATTTGAATCCGTTTGTTATAGGGATTTTAATGTTACCCCTATGAATATTCTAAAATCATTACAGTAAATTCTATTTGCTCTATAGTATTATTTAATACAAATTGTTGAGACTGTTAGCTATAATTATTTGTACATTCTGTTTATTTATTGACTAGGACGTGAATATGTAAATTGCATTATATTGATTTATTTATTGACATTTTAAGACTAAAATAAATCCTCTATTTTTTTTTTTTTTTTTTTATGTTGTTTATATACTTAGATAAATAATTTCCTCA
>JAECUM010052611.1:0-26664 GCA_016617855.1 Megalonaias nervosa
CAAAAATAAAAACAAACACCACGAAATTAGAAAACAGAAAACATGCTGTAAATATTTAAGGTAAGGAAACATTATCAGGTCTTTAAGTCTGTTCTTGCAGTTGAAATAGGTGAGTTTTAAGAGCGTTCTTGAATGAGATCACTGTGTCTTTGTGCCCTGGTATGCAAAAGAACGTTGTCCATATGATTTCATTTTCATAGTGGGAGTAATGAGAATACGAGTGTCAGAAGAGGAGCGTAAGTATCTTGCTGGTGTGTACACATGGGTGAGGTCGGATAGGTATGTTTAACTGGAGCCCGTCAGTGAAACGTAGCACAGAGAACAAATTTTGTGTTTAATTCTGGATCGAATGGACAGCCATTGTAGGGTACAGAGCAGGGGGAGGCGTGCTCTGATCGTGGTACTCTAAGGATGATCCGAGAAGCTGTGTTTTGAACTTTTTGAAGTTTCTGGAGTAGATATTGAGATGAACCAGACAGAATTGAGTTACAATAGTCCAGTCTTGAAAGTACTAAGGAACACAAAAGTGCATTAGTGGCATCAACTGAAAGGTACTTGCGAATGGAGCTGATGCGTCTCAGCTCAAGATATGGAGCCTTGCATATGTTCATGACATGTTGGTGCAATGAGAGAGTACTGTCGAGAGTAACACCTAGGTTTCATACTGACTGTGTGAATTTAATGTTGGTGTTGCTGATATTTATTGTCTGAGGTAAAGGATGTGAATGAGAAAGTGTCTGTGTTGGAATCAGAATGGCTTCAGTTTTATCATCATTCATCTGCTGCTTGTTACATGTCATCCATGATTTCACATCGGAAATGCACCTCTCTACACCTTGGATGGTAGCTTCAGCTTCAGTTGGGTGGCTAGATTTGTACATTTGGGTGTCATCAGCATAAAGTTGGTGAGACACTGGATGATGATCACTTGAGAGTGGCTGAGTGTATAGAATGAAGAGAACAGGTCCAAGAACAGACCCCTGTGGAACACCACAACATAGATCAACTGGGCTGGAGTGTTTTCCATTTGCGGACACAATTTGTGTCCTGTTGACCAAGTAGGACTTGAACCATAGTAAGGCTGTATCGTGAATGCCAAATACATGCTGGAGACGGTGAAGTAATATATCATGGTCAATTGTGTCAAATTCTGCAGACAAGTCAAGGAGAGTGAGGACTGTAATCTTTCCGCTATGCAAAGCAGAGAGAAGGTCATTAACTACTTTCAGAAGAGTAGTTCAGTACTGTGGCAAGGGCGATCTGCAGACTGTACATTGCTAAAAAGACTGTTTGAATTCAGATGAGATACAAGTTGGGATAGAACAACTTTTCTAAGATTTTTTACATGACTGGGAGATTAGAAACTGGGCGGTAGTTCTTTAAATCGTTATGGTCGAGTGTTGGTTTCTTCAGCAGAGGCTTTACAATGGCAGTTTTGAAAAATGATGGGAATTCCCCGGAAGAGAGAGAGGTATTAATAACATCAGTTAGTGAAGGCAATATTGGATCTAAGCACTCAAGCAGCAATGATGTCGGAATCGGATCAAGTTCACATAACTTTAGTGCACTCTTCATCACGATTGTACGTACTAAATCCATAGAGACAGGTTCAAATGCTGCTAACGGTTGCCGCTGAAATTCTGTATCGCAACTGTATGGTGACGACGAATCAATTGAAATTGTGTTGTCAAGCTTATCTCCGATGGTTTGTACTTTGTCACGGAAGAAATTTGCAAACAGGTCCGGAAGGTCGACTAGAGAGAAGGTAGTTGGAAGTGGTGTACATTTGCTCCTTGACATTAGCTTGTTAGTAATCTCGAATAGCTCTTTGCAGCTGGAACTTTCCATGATCTTAGTACTGTAGTTGGCTGATTTCGCTGCATGGACTATGTTTGTGACATTCTTATTAGCGGCTTCATAGATTTACTTATGAATGGTGAGTCTGGTGGAAAGCCAAAGCCTCTCAGCTTTACGCTTGTCTCTTTTAGCAGTGCGGAGCTGGTCTCTAACACTGCTATACCACGGAAAACACTTTTGAATTGATACTCTGCACTTGGTTGCTGGGGCATGTTTGTCAAGCAATGAACGCAGGCAGTTATCGAGTTGTTCTACTGTAGGAGGTAAGCTAGTTGTTAAGTTTGCTTGGATGTCATGCATTAGTTGGGTTCTGTTTATCATACGGGGGTTTCTCTTAGTAGCAAATAAAGGTGGAGGGTTAGGGACTGATACGTCAAGATGGCATATAATTCAGAGGTGATCTGATGCAAGTTCGTGGGACACCAGGGAGGACTGTAGAATATTATCATCAGGTCTATAAAGACTCCAGTCTAAAATGTGACCACGTTTATGGGTGGGTCGGCTAACTGACTGTTTGAGGTTGAAAACGTGAATGGAATCTAGGAGTTTTGATGTGCATGGGTTTCCAGGACAGTCAAAGTGAAAGCTGAAATCTCCAAGAATAATCAGGTTGCCACCTATCGAATTTCCATCCTCCAGGAGATTCGGAAACTGCTCCAAAAAGAGAGATTCAGTCAGCTTGTATTTTCTACTAGGAGGAGGGCTGTAGAGGCAGAAAAAATGGACTGACCTTTGTTCCAGTGTGAGTGTGGTTTGGACTAGTTCAAACGATGTGTGGTAGAAATTGAAGGTTGTAGTGTGGTTAAGACGGTTGATCATGGAATTCTTTGCGATGACAGCAATTCCACCTCCGCGAGAGTGGCGCGGGAACGACTTGATGGAGTAACCGGTGGGTGTTAGATCCGCGCACTTCGGTTCACCGCCTGATGTTTTTAGCCATGCTTCTGTCAGGAAAAAGACGTCGATATTCTGATCGTTGATAAAATTAACTATTTCTGTGCTCTTTTCCGGTGGTCCTACTGATTGGACATTGAATAATGCGATGCACAGTGGTATCTCTTGGATAGTTGACACAAAGGTTGACGATTTAATAGGGATTTGAATTAGGTTATCTAAATTAACGGCCGAAATGTTTAAATTTCTTTGCCGGAAAGGGCGAAAGGGAGATAACTAGAATTCTTCTTCCTATTCTACGCCGGCCAGCTTTGAAACAACGCTTCTTTTTACATTTAAGGAATGATGAATGTAGTCCCAGGTCGTTTAGTCTAGTGCACAATGTAGTGTGGAGAGCCAAGGAGTGGTCATTTAAAGCAATTAATGACGGTCCATCATAGCATAAACGGGTGGACTGGCGAGTATCACGTGATGGCGGTTTGTTCAACAACAAAGGAAGTTGTAGCAGTGGAGCAAGACAGCTGAGAAAAAGTCTGATTTTCCTCGTTTCCAAAACAAGAAGATAAAGAAACACAATTGAATAGCACAGCCAATGTACGATGAACACAATAACGCAGACGAAGACAGACAACAAGCACATATATCATGAAAAACGGCACAAAAATCCGGGACAGCTGCTTCAAGCCAGTTAAGCGATAGCGGCCATCTTGATGCTAGAAACTACACACAGCATGGCGAATTTTATTCTAGCTGTAACTTAGTCAGCGTCATTAGATGTTGCTCAAAGTATCTTATTAGTTTTAGATACCTCGTGCGAAGCAAATTGAGTATTTTTGCTACATTTAATGACGCTAACCTGAAAATGTACTGAGTTACAGGTATAATAAAATTGCGATTCTGTGTGGAACGAACAGTAACACAAAACACTGTTCCAGACACACGGGCAATACACATCACTACCTGCAAAAATCCAAACTTTCTCAAAAGCAAAGCCGGCAACAACCATAAATGTGCTATGTCGGACCTGCGTTCTTCAAACTTTGTCAAACACTCCTAACCAGCCCCAATTGAATCAAACATTATAAACAAAGGAAAATTCCTGCAGAGTGGTTCATTCTTCGATCTACACGCTATTCCACAAGAAGATTACCATGTAGCATACCATTGTACCAGTAAGAGCAACATTTGTCATATCCAGGACGGAAAATATCAATTTCCAAGAATATCATGAATTAAAAATCTCCTCAGAGTCATTACACACTAGTTAGAGGTGTATAATTTATCATACAATTGCCGACCATAGAACATTTTACAAATTAGAACTGATAAAAGTGAAAGTTATCCGTATAAAAGATATTAATTTCTTACTGTTATTTTCATATGACATCCATCGATTAAATGTGGTAATACAGTAATAATATAAAATTATTTCATGTTTCTATTTTCTCATGCGTTGAACTTGTGTACTCAGAGTCGACTGGGCACCCCCATTGCCCTCATTAACATATTCGTATTAATGCGAGTTTACAGAAATAAAAGCACATGGCTCGAGACGCTCATGATGCAATACTTGCAACACGTAACAATTATAACTTGCTTTTTTCTTCTTTCTTTTTTTGCTTCTTTTCTAAGAGCAGCATATAGCTAGATTCTACTTGAATAATTATTTAGATTAAAAGAATACAAAACCTGGTGACCTTTATATAAAGTGCAAAATGTGCAGGGTTATTTAAATTTAAATGGAAAAAAAAAAAATGATTGGGTGAGAAAAATAATCTAAGTCGGTGTTTGTACCAAGACAAGAATATCCCAGTCGCGGAGTTACGTTTTTTTGTCTCCCCATCGGCAGAAGTTCGTGGGGGAGAGAAATAATCCCTTAGCTGGGATTTCCTTGTCTCGGTGCAAACCCCAACATGGATTCTCTAAATCAGCCGTCTTCTGGCTTAACTTTCACGTATTATTATCGCTGACAGGAGTAGCAATTTGTTACATATTACAAGACAGGGCCGTTATATTAATTATTTTATACACCCACCCACCTCCTACAACTCGCACCACTCTCGCAAAAAAGCTTTAAAAATACGTAATATTTAATATACACTGGGTAATCGTCTAATACTTTTTGTTTGATTTTATCACATGACTCATGTGTTATTTATATTAATTTATTATGTTTCTATATATAACACTTGCGATAGCACCTCTTTACATTTCAAATAAAACCTTGACATTGTGTAAGCAGAAATTTTAATCACAATACAACCGCTGGACTAAATTTGCACAAGCCCGACATAATGCCCCTGTATATTTTTTTGAAGGAATATGCTTACTCTGTATTTTCCTTAAGATTTTTCTTTATCTCTTTCAGGGATTGGAAGATCAGGATGTTGAGAGTAAGTATAAATTACGATACATTCGAGACCTTTTTACAAATTTGCTAATTCTCACAGCAAAACCTCTACCAATGCAAAAAAAAAAAAAAAAAAAAAAAAAAAAAAAAGATTTAAATAAAAGCTAATGGAACCAATAAATAGGTAAGTATAAAACTCCAGTCTGTGGTACGAGTCCTAACAATATGACCTACATTATGTAGCGTAAAATATACTCCTAACCCTCACATTGTCTATCGGTAATGGGTTAAGGATATGCCGGGTGTGATTGGTAATGAGTTAAGGATATGCCAGGTGTGAAAGACTGATATATTGTCTATTGGAAATGAGTTAAGGATATGCCGGGTGTGATTGGTAATCAGTTAAGGATATGCCGGGTGTGATAGACTGATATATTGTCTGTTGGTAATGAGTTAAGGAGATGCTGTGTGTCATGACCCTCGCATTGTCTATTGGTAATGAGTTAAGGATATGCTGGTGTCATATATTGATATATTGTATATTGGTAACGAGTTAAGAAGATGCTGCATGTGATAGACTGATATATTGTCTAATGGTAATGAGTTAAGGAGATGCTGGACGTCATAACCCTCACATTATCTATCGGTTATGAGTTAGGAGATACTGGGTGTCATAGATTGATATATTGTATATTGGTAATGAGTTAAGGAGATGTTCATTGTCATAGATTGATGTGTTGTCTATTGGTAATGAGTTAAGGAGATGATGGGTGTAATAGAATGATACATTGTCTATTGGTAGTAAGATAAGGAGATGCTGGGCGTCATAGATAGATAATGTTGTAACTATTTACGCACTTCATGACAATAGACGGTTCATGCATAAGTAGACAAAGTCCCCTCCATGCATCAGTAGACAAAGTCCCCTCCTTGCATCAGTAGACGAAGTCCCCTCAGTAGACAAAGTCCCCTCCTTGCATCAGTAGACGAAGTCCCCTCCTTGCATCTGTGGACAAAGTCCCCTTCATGCATCAGTGGACAAAGTCCTTTCCTTGAATCAGGAGACAAAGTCCCCTCCTTGCATCAGTAGACAAAGTCCACTCCTTGCATCACTATATAAAGTCCCCTCCTTTCTTCCAAATTTGATCATTGCTTTGTTTGGAATGTCAAACAACCAAATAGACAAAGGGGCACATCCGTTCAGTAATACTATTGTCATCCTGCCTACACAACTTGCGCAAATTGGTAGTCACACTACACATACTTATTAAGAAAATGAACTGAACACACTTTTGTGTGCATAACAGAATGAGACTTTAATGACCTACAGTTTTATGTGTTTAAAAGTTTACAATTGATTATAAATATATGTTCTTTGGTCAGAATACATTAATGTCTTGTAAAAAAAATAAATAAAACATATTGGCAAAGGATTTTAAATCTCTTTGCTTGGGTAGACGACATCCACGAAATTACATAAAAACTAAGTTTTTTATGAGATAGGATGTTTGTGTTAACAGTATTACGTCATGACATTTATATTTCACGAATATTTCCCATTGTATAATATTTAGAGGAGGAATTAAATGTATTAAATGTAAAATGTAATGTCTGAATTAAACCATACTTTTTGTCAATTATATTGTTCGTAAGGACACGCATTTGTATTCTAACTTTCTATTCGCAAAATTTGAAATTGGAAATAAATTCATCCAATTTCCGCAAATAGGACTTAACCACATTTTAATCCTGTAGATGGCGTGCGTTTGCTGTTACTATTCGAGTTTTCAATTCCAAAGTTTTGCTTCTGAAGCAGAAAACCAGTCTAGAAAGTCACCAATACACTCGTGCCATCTTACAGAAGAGGAGACCGTCAAGAGAACTCGTTTACATTGTGCTAAGCACTCGGAAGCCGCCATTTTTTTTTTAATAAGGTATATTTCTCTAAACTTGTTCAAGCATATATTACCATCTCCTTAGAGTACATCTCCGTACATATCAAGCGTACCGGAGGCCATTGATATTAAATACCACATATGTATACAGAGTGTACGTTTGTTTGCTTGGGTTTTGGGGGTGGGAGTGGAGGTGTTGTATTATAAGAAAGAGACAGTTCGCTATACGTTCTTGAATAGGCGGCATCTCAACGCAGATGACACGATTTTTTCCCAAAAGAATCGGCAGAAGCTGCATGTGGCTTTATACTTAGTAAATTTCTATTTCAAACATTTCTTTTTTCATCGGCTTGTGAATGGAGAGTGTATTTATTGCAGTTAATTAAATACGTGGATTCATCCATCCATTCATCCAATCGTACATGCATACATGCATACATACATACATACATACATACATACATACATAGTTTTGTACATCAGTATGGAAAGACATCATGACGACATATTTAATCTGTAGGTAGTAAATATCCGTGACCTCATTTAAAAGGAAACTCAGGGTTAATATATAATATGTACTCGATAGAGTTCATTCCATCTGCAAAAGTTCAGCACAACTGGTCTGCCACTTAGGAGAAACTAGCCTTTAATTTCCCATTTTGCGGACACAGGAGGTTAGATATTTTCTTGTAGAGGGCGCTGCATCTCTGACTTGTAACAGGCATTTCATACAATTCATAATGCCAATGATCACTGACAACAAGGTTATTACATGCTGTGAACGATGTACGACAGGACAAGTTAACAATGGCACGGTCTATCCTTGATCATTATGTTGTCTGGGTTTGCGAAATGCCATTAATCAGCTTTGGTCTGATGTCTACATACGCACAACATTAAGGATATTCGCTTCTTAATAACGTATTTATGGGCTTAAAAATTTAAAATTTTAGAAAAAAACGTTTATCATTCGCAGACATTTATAGCATTTCGTCTGAGAAAAGAGCATCTTGTGTATGGAGTTTGCATAACATATGTTCGAAGAAGAATTGGTTTACAGCTTACAGAAATGTACAACGTTTTTATGCGTGCACATTTGTTTTATTTAATGTCCATGTTAATAAATAATTGTATACAAAAAAATAGTATTGCAAACATGTCGAAGCCATTTCAGAAATGTAGACTTTACAATCGTATAAATCCTAGCAACTATCACGAGCGAGATGTGCCAGATAACTGGACTAAAGGTGTTATTATGCCAATTGAGCAAACTAAAGGTGACAAATCGGATATATCTCCTCTTTGCATTAGTAAGCTGTTTTGGTAAAGTTTTTACCGGAATACAAAACTTAAGATTGTCTAAATTTCTTGATGATAATAAGTTATTATCTGAGATTCAAGCTGGATTTAGGAATTGCTATTCCACAATAGACAGTTTGTTTTCTTTTGTATAGCCTTACTGAATTTATTAGAAAATGCGAAAGGAAACTATTTTGCACGTTTGTTGATTTTAAAAGTGCCTTTGATAACGTATGGAGAGTTGGATTATGGCATAAATTGTACTCGGGAGGCATCAGAGAAAGTGTTTTAATGTTTTATTAAGTATTTATAATGATATCAAATCATGTAACTGTAAATAATAAATTTTCGATTTTATCTCATTTGGAGAAGGTGTAAGACAAGGGGGAACATTTCTCTACATTATTGTTATAAATAACCTAGAATCCTTTTCATTAGTAAATGGGTGTAGAGGATGCGCAGTACCTTGCAACACACTGGCCTTGTAAATATGTTAACTGTTATGTTGCTTTTATACGTTGATGACACTATACTTGTCGCAGGTAATCCTGTTGACATATAACATACAACATACTCTTGATATGTGTAGTAGATATGATGATAATTCAATACAGAGAAAACAAAAATTATCGTATTTGGTTAGAAAAAGATTCATACATAGACATTTAAGATAAGTAACGTTAATGTTGATGTTGTAGATGAATATAAGTACTTAGGTCTTATATTTCACAAGAACGGAAAGTTATCCAACGGCTTGAAGAAGCTAGTATCCATAGGTAATAAAAGTATGCACTTACTACAAAAGCGTATACACAATCTAGATTTGATTACTGATTGTCAACTGAAACTATTCGATCAAACAATTGTGCCGGCTTTAATATATGCTTGTGCAATTTGGGGATTTGTGAAATCGAATATAGTCGATAATACTCATCTTTCTTTCCTCAGATGTATAATGAATGTCAAAAATATACCCCACACCTCTATATATGGCATACGGCGAACTTAGTCGTTTCCGCTTTATTATCAACATTAAAAGTCGCATGATAAACTATTGGGCTGGATTGGTTAGTGGTCATGAAGAAAAAATATCCTATCATATGTATTATCTCTGATACAAACACTATGATGAGAATTAGTAAGACAATAAATGGTTACTTGTAGTCAAATCAAATTAAGAAAAAAAGTACGATTATGGAACAGAACCACTATTATCAGTGCAATAGAAACAATAATGCCGGAGAACTTACGATCGTAATTTTATTTATAATACTAGTGTTGCGAGAGACCTTTATATAGGAAAGAAGAGAGAATACTTTTTTCTGGCTGGCATACGTACTCTTTATCCCATCAATGGAGATGCGGGAGATCACAGAGTTCTTATTTTCGTTATTGAGACTTAGAATCGACTGGAAACGTAAAATGAAGTGGACGACATAGGACGGGACCTCGATCAGTCCCATGGCCTCTGTTGTTGCAGTCACGGCGTATTTAGGACAAACGACTACAGCGCTCTGGTGACGCTGCGACTGACCAGCCAATAATCGAGTTTATCTCGATGTTCTGTGTGTATGACTGTTGCTAGTCAAAACTCCAAGAACAAGTAGCTAGCAATATAACAAGGTGATCAGTGGAATCAAAACACTGATTTCGGGTATTCACATGGAATGTCAGAACAATGTGTGAAGTGTGGCAAAAATTCTCCGCAAAGTCACGATGGATTGATGAGGAAAAATCAACTGGATATCCTTGGTGCAAGCGTTGATTCCTCGAAGACTAATATAAAAGAACTCATCATTTACTCTGGCAGAGAAGACAACCAGCACAAAGAGGGAGTAACTCTTACTTTGGGGCAGAGAAGAAATGTCTTTTAAAGTTTAAAATTGTAATCGAAAGCATATTGAGGATCATATTTAACTATAAATTCGCAAAAAGTCTCAATTGTACAATGAAATGCACAGAAGGTGGTACAGACAACGATTTGAATTCTGTTTTTACTACCAATTACAATGAGCTTTTGATGAAATCCCGACCGATGATGCGGTCATTGTAACGGGAGATTTTGAAGTAAAACTTGGTCAGGATTACATTCGTAAGGAATGGATAGCCCGCAAGAATGATAGTAGAGTAGCAAATGAAACGGCAAAAGACTAAATTGTATGGTGTGAATGATCTTGCTTCAGGCGGGACGCTTATCCAATGTAAGGACGTCCATAAAGAAACCTGATCTTCCCCTTGTACAAATGATCAGAATCAGACTGAACACATCATTATCAAAGGGAGATGGAGACATTCCCTCCATGACATGAAGACAAGAAAAGAGCAGACGTCAGCAGTGACTATTATCTTTTACAACCCTGCTGGAAACTGAATCTAAGAAAAAAAACAGGCCCAACATAAATGCCAGCCAATCATTTTATGCGGAGAATCTAACATGGATCGAGTTTTTGCCGACGTTTGCTTGAAAATGAATAATAGGTTTGCAAAGAATGAAGTAGAAAATATAATCCAAGACAAACGGGATGATATTAGCAAGGTGTTCACCACAGAGAAGATCATGAACGTCTTAGGTTTAAGACAAGTAAGAATAAACCATAGCTCTCCAAAGATACACACAACGAACAGAGCAGACAAAATCGAAGGTACAATAAACATCCCAACTCTGAATGAAGACAAATCGTCTCAGAAGAAAGTATGCTCTCAAAGATAGAAAAGTAAAGAAAACTGCAAAGAAAGACAAAAGACAGTATCTTTATAGTTCGGTAGACAAAGCTAAATTAGCAGCTGATGAGGGGTAATAGGAAGAAGTATAAACTATCAGAATGTAAATCAGTGGATAAAGACCAATAACAGTATGTCACTGGATAAACATAGTAAACGTCTTGCATCGAACACCAACAGAATCAAGAGACTGATTGAACAGGTCAAAGAAAATTGGGAAATCTCCTATGATTTACTCGATATTTGTAAGAATGCTCAAAATAGGTGTACAAGTCACGCCATTTATTAGCTAAAGCTGTTTCAGCACATATGAGATAAAATGTAAATTTCCTGACGACCGGTCCGAGGTTATTTTCATGAAAACCACCATAAGGGCGACCTTACAAACTGTAGTAACTGGCGAGGTACAACACTAGTCTCAATATCTAGTGAGATATTCTGCAAAATCCTCCTAGAATACTTGAATGAACAAATTGACACATAATTTAGAAAGTATGAAGCTGGCTTTATGAAAGGCAGATGATGTACGGGTCATATTTTCACATTAAAGAAAAGTATCGAACAATGTTTGGAATGGTAAACTCCAACTATTTTGGATTTTGTCAGCTTCAAAAAGGCGTTCAGTAATGTCTCCATATAGACACCCTGGACAATAAGGCATTCAGTACTGTCTCCACATAGACACTCTGGACAAAAAGTCATTCAGTAATGTCTCCAAATAGACACCCTGGACAATTGTTGCAGTCCATATATTACCGTAGGAATTAACAAGAATCTTCAGTCTTCTATGATAAATTCCTCTGCCGTGTCGCGTAAAAAAGAACATGTCCGAAAAGTTCCGATTCGTTACTGGTTTCGAAAAGGTGTCATCCTATCACCTCTTTCGCTTCTTTTTCACTTGACTTTGTCATGAGAAAAACAACATTTTGCAGGAATAAAGAAATAGGTTTCACCCCTTTTAGCCTCGTAGCTCGGTATGATTTTTTCCTTTCAGATTATTGCTTTCTTTTCAACATCAATCTCGCGTTGAGCACCTGGGTAAAATCATCGGTGTCGCATGAACAGAATGTTGGAAAGTGACCCGGAAAGACATTACAAGATTGTCAATATATCTGCCCAATATCAGCATAAATGCACGGTCCAAAGACAGTGAGCCGTGCGATAGTGACCACTCTGAAAGAATTCCATCTGCCATGGGTAGAAGTATAACAGAGAGCTAAAGGGTAGGAAACAGTGGTAAATAGTTTGTTTGGGTCATATGACTGGTCACATGTCCAAGACGACAAGTACGTGAAGCCCGAATGACCTATCTCCATGTACTTGCATGTTTTGATATCAACAGATCCTGTTAAGTTAGCTCTGTTCGAATAAATCTGAGGACAGAGTCTCAAGCTAAGTCAGAGTCAATCAAATGAAAGCATTACAAATTTCGACCAGTTTAAATATGCTAATGATATGCCAGCCAATCTCTCTCTCTCTCTCTCTCTCTCTCTCTCTCTCTCTCTCTCTCTCTCTCTCTCTGTGTATGTACGTTTAGATGATGCAAATACATTTAGTTTTCCTTGCAGCCTATTTCACTTTTGGGATTTTCTGTATCAAGTACATATTTCAATATTTTTATCTTTGGGGCTCAATTTTCAAGGAACAATTTGCAGAGATCGACGACTAAATTGAATTTAAAAAAAATGATAATGATAACTACACGAATACATACGTAGCTTTATTCGTAATAAAAAAAAGCGACTTGCTGACGCTGAACTTTTGGGTTTCCATTCAACTTTTAGCTTTCTGCTGATATTCAATGTAATCAAAACAATGCCATCAATGTTTCCCGTCACTAAATAACATCGTTGCTATGGAAACCAGTCGATTGCTGTGTTTT
Source organism: Megalonaias nervosa (assembly GCA_016617855.1). Taxonomy (NCBI): domain Eukaryota; kingdom Metazoa; phylum Mollusca; class Bivalvia; order Unionida; family Unionidae; genus Megalonaias; species Megalonaias nervosa. The sequence goes on from JAECUM010052611.1 coordinate 12,899, forward strand.
AAGACAAAATTCTCAAACCACTATCTATACCGAAAACTTATTTGAAATCGAATTCATAAATTGACCAACTTCGACTGTACAACAGGAATTTTATTCCTGTGAAAGGTCTGGTTAATATCAAGCGTGCTAGTCTGTCTCATCAGATTAACCGACATTTAGATTTTAGACATTCCTGGAATTTTATTCTTGTTTATCAATCTTTGTCAATAAAAGCAGCAAATTCACCATAGTAACAGATAATTGTTATTATTATTATTATTATTATTATTACCAACTGCAGATAATGAAATTGCTTCAATTATTTGTTTATTTATTTATTTTAAACAAAATACAGATAATGAAAGGCTTATATTGCGGAAACATGTACCTGTGGAGACCTACCCAGCATCTATAAATTATCTAGCATCTATAAGTTATCTGTTATCTAGCATCTATAAGTTATCTAGCATCTACAAGTTATCTAGCATCTATAAGTTATCTATTATAATACTGAGTGCCTCAACAACACATTGTACCAATCGGCAAGTTTTTGTAATAAATTTCGAGCTGGAAAAAAATTTCATGCAGGAAGACTGGTAGTTCGGTAAATCTCTGTATAAAGTTTGCGACAGGAAGAGTATTGATTTGCAATTGCTGTTCATTTCTATGACACATTTTGTGGCACTGAAGTGGATGTATGCGATGTTAGGCGAACTTCAGCTGTACCCGACAGTCCCTGTCAAATTCATTGTGACTCATATCTGATGTTGCTATTTATAGATTCTGTATTAAAGAAGAAACCCGTTCACGCTAACAAAAAAAAAAAAAAAAAAATTAATAAACTCCAGTGGCAATATTTACCACGAAAATTACTCAGATTCTAGAAGGAACATTTTATGTGATTCATGCTTGACACGGTGTCTCCAGGATGTTTCGTGATGTCTAGGCCAGAATGTAAAATTTAACAGCCGACCATCCTAGCGATGCCTGGCATGGTTTAACATCGGCCCTTCATCGATTAATCTATTACAATTCTAACCTGTTATGAGTGAGCTTGGAAATCGATTAATTAAGAGACTGAAAAAATATAAATATGGCTGATGAGGTCTTCCGTAAGAAAAGTGTTGATTTTGATAAAATATAAATATGGCTGGTAAGGTCTTTCGTAAGAAAAGTGTTTATTTTAAAGCTGCTTTTCTACCAGTTATCTAAAGATCACTGTTTATGATGATTTCCAACTTATGCCTATAATAGACAATAGAAAAACATCCTGAAAAATTCATGAACTCCTTCTCTCATTCGATTGCTAACAAAATAAAGCAGAATATAAAGTAGAGCAGGAGAATTGCAGTGTCGATGAATATTATGTTTATATTTTTGAGGAGGAGGAGGGGGATTTCAGTGTCGATGAGTATTGTGTTTATGTTTTTGATGAGGAGAAGGATAATTATAGTGTCGAGGAACATTAAGTTTATGTTTTGTTGAGTAGGAGGATGATTAAAGTGTCGAGGAACATTGTATTAATGTTTTGTTGAGGAGGAGGAGGAGGATTATAGTGTCGAGGAACATTAAGTTTATGTTTTGTTGAGGAGGAGGAGGATTACCGTCTCGAGGAACATTATGTTTATGTTTTGTTGAGGAGGAGGAGGATTACAGTGTAGAGGAGAATTGTGTTAATGTTTTGTTGAGAAAGGGGGAATATAGTATCGATGAACATTATGTTTATGTTTCGTTGCCTGAAAAATCTGTTTTATGCCACCATGTTTACTATATGATGGGTTCAAGAAATATTTTTAAAAAACTTATACATCTCCACAGAAACTAAAATAGTAATTTGAAGAGAAAATAAGCGACACAGAATGTGTTAATACTGTGTAGTTTACACCTGGTAATACATGGTGTTAATTAATGTAACAACTCGACTTGAATCTCTAAACCAGGTTTGTTCCATATAGAATAAAAAAACGACAATAATTCACTTCGATTTCGTGTTTGTAGATGACAATTAAATAATAAACAATTATTTTCCTTGTGATACCTCCGCTACGATACTTTAATTATTTCCAAACCTTTTAGGGAATATTGTATATAGGTTGTGTATCTTCTCTCTCTCTCTCTCTCTCTCTCTCTCTCTCACACACACACACACACACACACACACACACACTCTCTCTCTCACACACATACAAACAGACACACGTATTAGCATCCAAATAAATATTCATGAAAGTTTCAACCCTTAGTTTCTCCATGACAAATCTTAATACCAAGGTTTGCACACAAAACGAGTCACTAAATTCTCGCATGTTTAATCTACCGTGAATGTTTGGTCGCACCATGTTAAATAATACATCACTTTTGCGAACAAAAGTAAGAGCATCGTTTACTTTATATTTTTATTTGCTGTGATTGTTTTTCTTTATTTTTGGTCTTGCAGCCATCAAAGAGTTCTTCTGCCTTTTCGATCAAGACAATGATGGCTGTATCACCTTGGACGAAATTGAGTGTGTTCTCAAGTGTGTTTTGGTACGTGATCCAACTCCAGAGGAAATCAAGGATTACATGGAGAAGTTTGATCAAGATGGTAAAATGTATTCTCTCTCTCTCTCTCTCTCTCTCTCTCTCTCCGCCGATAAACTTGAACGTCAAATTTAATTTTCAAAATGGCTACTCATCCTATCACCATGTGTCAGACAATCGTTGTTTATTCGTACATTCCGATGAATCGATAACCAGTCTTCAGTCGGACTTTGTATGAGTTATTACGTAATCTTACTAGAATGCTAATGTTGTCCGTGAGCCAGTATTGTTTATTGATAGTTCGACATATGGTCAATGTTAGTTACATTCCTGAGAATAAATTCAAAGTGTTACAACTTCACTAATTTTAATCCAGTTTTCATGAAATGTTTCCAGAAGAAAGATAAAATTTTTATCATACAAAGTGTACATTAGTAAATGAAAACCCTTTATATAGAAAACGCTTTGTTAATGGGCATGCGTGGTTACTTAGAGTCAAATGTCTCGTAAAGTGAGAGACAATTTCATATCAGCATCCCAATATATGCACAACGACTTCTTTCTTACATTCGTCGCTTGGAGCGAGGTTATGTACTATGTTATTTAGACAATATGAGGAGGTGAATTGAAAGATAAGAAAAGGAGAGATGCGATTCAAGCATGTCGTAGTACATATATATTGTATGTAGCATCGAGTACAAAAGTATCACCAATGATCGAGGAGTTGCCATTTCTTTAAACCATATTTTCTCATGTAAACTACATGCCCAGCAGCGAGCAGCGTAGACCTTTTTTCTTTCGGCACATCATACGGCATGTGCGGGTCGATTCATTTTACATGGATAAAAAAGTTAAAATCATTATCATTAGACCTTTCAACAAATTGATGATAAGAAGCGCATACTAACACTTTTTGAAGTGTAACGAAAATGTTTATTATAAAAAAAATAATCCTGTAATCACACAGATTTTACATCCACATCTATATATGTACGTCTGATCTGTCAACTTGAAATATTACTCAACGGAATTGATACGATAATTGCAAGAGAATAAACCAAAGAAAATGTTGAAGATAAAAGCAGACTGGTGAAATTTTGGGGGCAAGAAAAGACGGTTGGTAGAGTCGTCATATGGAAGTTATGGAAATTATAAAATAAGACAGAAAGAAGGATTAGAGACAGAATCCCTCTGGAACAGCCTTGTAGATTTGTTTGCTGTACTTTGCTATTGGTTTGGAACTCTTGCTTTGGATGAGATCGATTACAGCTTCATCTTGATAGATACCATGGAAGGAGTTTCAGTAGCTGTAGCTGAATGTGAGTTCCACAGGAAAGAAACTTAACATGAAACAGTCTGTTATAGATGAAAAATTCATGAATTTCTAAGAATGCGGACACGTCATCTTTAGTGAAGGTAGTGTCAAATAGATGGAAGCTAAAATGGCAACCAGATCATGCATAATTATGTATAGGAGGGTCAGTTGCAATGTTGTTCTCCCGACTCAAGGGGACTAGCATCTAAGATGTTCGATCATAGCTGTGATGTTACTGGCGTTTCTGTAGCGTTTCGATAAACCTTGCTGTACGCTTGTGCACCATCTTCCGTGCTTGGTATTTTGATAGGGATTCTCGACATTTTCAAAGTACGTTCAGTGGTATCTGACCATGCTGATATATGCTCCAGCCGTTGTTTCTTCAATATACCCTTTAACATTTAGTCCAGCATGTTGTTTACCTTCTTGTTGACTCTGCCTATATGATTTTACCCGGTCAGGTTACACTTTGGCTCAGCTTCGAGTATTTCGTACTTCCTGTCACTTCTAGCGCCTGTCAGAGTACAAGGGTGTCTAACTGGTGGCTGAGATGGTAATATGAACAAATTTGTAGGAGTAAAATATCTCGAGTGTCAGTCAAATGCGCAACCAAAATTAACATAGCCAGTAGTTCCTCTTAGTGCCTTATATTGGTAAGCCGTACAGTATTAATTATTCACCACGTTCATAGGAGCTAATGAAAGTCCGCCCCCCCCCCCAACCTAGCACACACGAATACAGGTGGATATCATGTCAAATGTTTATTCTCCAGGAAGTGGAGCCATAGAATTTGATGAGTTTCTGACGTTGACGAAGAGCATGCCTACCCAGTCGTTGAAGAAAATTTTCAACAGTATAGACACGGACAATGACGGCCATATCACCATGGAGGAGATGAAGGAGCTGCTACGGTCCCTAGACCAAACCGGGGCAGACGAAAAAGTTGAAAGATTTGTGAGAAAGGCCGATAAGGATGGGGATGAGAAGATCAGCTATGAAGGTAAGGCTGCATATGTTTTTTTTACAAATAAAATACCTCCCGAGAGAAAATTTTCTCCCAAAACCGAGGGAAAAATCTTTTGAATAGCAAAGTGATTTTTAAAAACACTTTGTAAACTACTAATAAGTGCAACTCTTTTCTTTGTCTGCACTTTTGTTTCTTCGCAAGATTTGCATTCGCTATCCCAGCCGGTTGGTTTAGAAACGCGGTTCATTGGTTGTGATGTTCAAACTATAACTTTCGGTTTCATGATGTGACTATTAGTATTTTGATCGTTTTTAGTCATTACATATTGATGCTTCTCAAGAACTGAGCGCGAATCTTTCCAAAACTGCGCATTAAACACAGGAGGATTTTATCTGCTATCTGCTGTTTTCGAATTCGGACATTTTGACATTTTACTTGAAAATTTTCTGACATCCAGTCATATTACCTTACGCACTTGAATCAATGACCCATGGATTTCACCAATAGAAGCTGAGCCTATATTTAAATCGAGGATCAAGTGATCCTAGTGGATGAAATTTGTCTGACTTAAACTGGACCAATCAGTATTAGTTCTAGACTTCAGCTTAGAACTTACGATGGTAACATTGAGACATTATGTTATGGAGGCGGTGGTTGCTTAAAAGACATTTATTAACGTAAACTGAGTTTCTAAAAAATATGGATTCGATCAGTGAAATGTACCGTATTTAGCCTTGCCTGTTATACTGAGCAGTCAGATGTCATTACTTTTTCTGAGAAGATAGGCATTGTGCATGGGCATCCGCACATAGGGGGAAGGGGAGAAGTGTACTCCCCCCCCCCCGATTTTACCTCGAAACCTGTTTTGGCCTACATCCTTTAAACTTAATAGTTGAACACTACATGTTTGTCACTGCCCCGAATATAATTCTGCGGGCGCCCCTGGCATTGTGCCTGATACAGAGCAGACCGGTATTGCCACTGCGTCATTGTGACTAAAGAAGCTGTTTTGTACTGAGCAGACAAAAATTTTAACTTTTTTTTTAAATAGATTGACATTGTGACTGTCTCATGGTGAGCTAATAAGGGTTTGATTGTTGTGTACCAAGCAGACAAACAATATGCTTTTTTACTGCGTAGGTAGCCGTTGAGCCTTTAATACGGAGTTGACCTATATAGTGGCCGTCTCATAAAAAGGAGATCTGGTGACGAAACATAGTTGATCTGAACTGCAACTGTTGTATTAAGAATTCCATCTCTTTTATGGACCTAGACCATGCTGCTGTAACCTCTTCCTCAAGAAAAAATATTAATTGTGACATAATGCAGTATTACATTGTGTCTGTGTTGTATTATGAAATTAATTAATAATCGTGCTTAGATGATTTTAACTGAGTACAATAAACCATAGTTTCTATGGACTCTACGATATTATATGTGTTTGGATAAAGGACTTATGATGGAGCTTTGATCTTTACGTAATCTGCATGCTCATGTCGCATAAGATACACGTAATGTTCTACTGTACTACATAAAAGTACGCATGCAAGTGTGTGTATGTGTGTGTGTGTGAGTATGTGTTTGGTCGTGTGAAGTTTATGTAGGAAACAATGATTTTGGTTTATTTATCAGGGAACCCCTAAATTGGTGGGGGGGTGGGGTCGGACTCGTCAACTAAGTATCGTGAATTTGATACCCGCGCAAGCCAACAATAGTCGGCTGCTTCAGCGAGTCCATGGGAAAGGTATTTAATTCCGAATTTTAAGCGTGATAAAGCCAATAATGTGGCTAAATTGTCGTTAAAACCAACATCATGTTTATTTAGCATGGTTTACTTTAAGAGAGTTCGAGAATAAAAATAGAAATGTTTATTGTTCAGACAATTTTAGTACCACTCCACGACAAATATTTCATTTATTTTTCAGAATTTGTCCATGTGTTTGCGATGAAGGAGTGAATGATGCCCTCTATCCACGAGATTCAAGTACTCGTCAATTGTATCAAATCGTGGAAAGCTGGCCAGCGTCTGGCGCTGCATATGAGGGACCTATGTAGATTTTGTTTTCTTCTTAATGTATTGTCTTCTCAAATATAGAACCTTAATTCGCTGTTTTCTCTCAATTCCACCATTTCTTGTGTATGTGAAGCATGTAGTGCAAGAGGCAGTAAGGGTTTTTTGACTGTTCGATTATTTCATTTAGTTTTGGTTTTGACAACGGCATTGTAGTCGATTTCGCTTACGAATTTCATTGTCCTGACTTGGCTTGGATTTACAGCAGTAGCAAGTAGAGAAGGTAAATTACGACTGGATTTTATTTTCGATCAAATGCGGGATTGAAAAAAAGAAACGAAAGTCAAAATTTTTAATAAATAGACGATAAAAGGTAAAAATGTTTCAAAGCATTAACCATCAATGCGACAAGCGGCAAGTGTAATGCGCCGTTCTGGGGAAAAATTGACAATCTAATGCAAAATCCCTGCTTGTTAAACCTGTTTGGATTAATCTAACTGATAGTAAGTTTGCCTTCTGAAAGGGCACATTCTGTCAAATGAAAAGTATTTCTGGGGTTAATTGTCCATGATACAAGCATATACATATTTCTCGTTTTTGGTTTAAATACACATGATTTAATCAGAGAAACCATAAAAATATAAATCAGCATATCGTATACATCATATGACACTTTAACAACAGAACATAAATCAGCATATCCGTATACATCATATGACACTTTACCAAAGAATATATAAATCAGCATATCCGTATACATCACATGACGCTTTACCAACAGAATATAAAAATCAGCATATCCTTACGTTATACGACAAGGTACAACAAAAGAGGAAGTTTGAAAAGTATTGCTTTCTGAAGTACAACAGAACCTTAAAGTCTGTATATGAACATTTCGATTCTGAGATTTATGACTCACTCAGTAAAACAAAATGCAAAACTCCGTTGGTAAAGAAAGCACTATTTGGACTCTTCTGGCATTAAAACAAAAACGAGAACCCATAGATTTAATAAAGGAACGAAACGTGCTTGCTCTGTAGGGACGGTATTGGCGTCAAATCGATGGTTCTTAAGTGCCTGTGTCAGACAGAAACATCACTTGTGTTATGTGCGGAATAGCAATTAAATACCGCACCAAATTGCTCTCTCCACTCGAATAGTGAAAAAAAGCATAAAACCCCCAGTTATATTGTTATCTGTATGAAAAGCTATTAGCGCTCCCGTTGATTCGCGATGGCCGATAGTGATACAAAGTTGAATAAGACCGGTTCTGACATCGAGTTCAGTCCATTGGATTGGTGACAACTGACAGGGCCATTCGTACACATCCGGGGAAAAACGATGAACACCGAATAAAATATATGCATGTTAAGCTCGAGGAAGACAAATCAAGCAATCAGCCTGTCACTTTAAATAAAATGTAGGTCAATGTTACCCAAAATGTAAAAAAAACTTATCTTTTTCAGCGACCATCCTGTTAATAATTATAGCATTGCGTCAGAACCAGGTCCATGGTCGCTCCACTTATTTGTCGGTTTTTTGGGGGTTTTTTGTTTTGTCTTTTTTATTTGGTAAATAATCAGTGTATAATTGATGACCATCACTCTCATGTATTAATAATAGAATAATTTTCACTGAAACAAAACCCGTTTATTTTAAAATAACTCAGACGCCCTCTAAGAGTAACTCAGCTGTGTTTGAAACAATGTGAAGAGATGGCGCTTTTACCATATATACAGATAAAGCGGGGATATGGATCACTGAATGTCAACGGTGTTAGGTAATTATTAAAGTTGACATATATGGGGTTTGATTGTCATATTTTCCCCTCAGAATGGCACTTATTATCGTTTATTTGCTTGTAGAAATATTAATCCGACTAAACTTGCTTGTTTGAGAGGCGCGCATTCTATTGACGTAAAATCTAAAAGGATGCAGAATAGGTTGTCAGAAAAATCAACAGTCTGCAAGCGGCAATGTTGAATCAATAACAAATAAGTGGATGAAAATGCTGCATCCTTTGAGAGTTGTTTTTATTATTTATATGCGTCTTTACTATCACATGAAAGTGTGTATGTGTGTGTCTGTGTTACTTTTAAATATGTCTCTAATCTTTGTGCAAACAATGGCAAAAGATACAAAGAAGATCGTACATTACTTTCACCATTAGATGCTTTTGTTACTAAAATGAGCAGATTAGGACCTCTGGAAAATGATCAATATTTGCATTGTTCTACTGTTGCCTATACAATACTGCTATCAACGATACAGCCGTTCATAATCTGAATGTTATCGATTTTGTGGACACGAAAACCACAGCTTCCTGTTGGCACATTAACAAACAATTAAAACAAGAGCCTTTTAAAAGTAAACCGATCCTTTCACGACTTTTGTGTTTTGGGAAAATGAATGCAATTACACGTGGCAGTAATGATTTTACTTCATGGCCGTAGAACACTGATTTATTGCTGTCACTAGTGTGTAAGTCTGGTAAATCTCCATCTCACTTCCTTTTTTACCTGCTGTTTTAAATGTAACATAATTAATTATATAGGGATTATTTATACTCGGACATACACGGTGTTAAAATATGAAAATTGTAAATTTTTGTGAAACTAGTATATTGAGGACAAGTCAGATTACAAAGCATACAACAAGACACAAAAATATCTAAATGAAATTGTCGTAAATTTACTGAATACAATGTAAACGATATAATATAATCTGGATAGTTGTGTGGAACAATAAAATGGATACCAGCGCAAAGCGCGAGTGTCTATTTTGTATTATAAAACACCATAATCAATGTCACGTGTATATAGTATAGATCACACAGCATCAAGGCTTCCTTAGTGAGCACAGCTGATCCTTGGTGTTCATGACTGGCTTCAGCATATAGGAAGGCTTTCTTGTTTGTTCAGGAAGCCGTCCGTAAAGATTTTTGGTGTAGTTCTCAATATACAATCAATACCTCGTTAGGCTGAATAGAACCCGCTCCAAGGTATTTTGCCTTTACGGCTTTATGTTGGTATGGAAATTATCCGAAAAGTGGACAGCTTCCCAACACAACTCGCAGGGTGCAGACAGTATCAGTTTTGTCAGTGGTTATATATCTAATGCTCAGGCTCCCTTTCATTTCAAAACTGAGAACTATGGGCCAATTTGTGGAATTTTGGAAAAATTACAACTTTTAATTTTGATTTCTTTGATATGGCTCTGGGCATAGCTTTTTTTTTTTTTAAATATGTGTATTCCGGATATTTGCAGGAAAATAACGTTTCATTGAAAACTAGCACAAATGGATCCATTTGTGCCCTTGACCTCTCTCCCGAGTCAGATAGCACTGTTGCGTAGAAGGATTTTTCTGTCACGTGTCACATAATTCAGTCAAAGACAGATAACTCGATCAAGTGTTGAGTCTGTTCTTTCCTCACAAGAGCTGCAAGAAAAGCCGACAAGCAGACTGCCATAAGTTCTGCTCTTACTCCAGACAATGATTCATAAAGAAACTATATTTATTTTAAAACCAATTTTCATCCAAAAGAAGATTTTGAAAAATATCCAAGAAGGATAGGCAACGATATTTGTATAATTTTATTTTATCTTAGTGTAATTATTTACAACTACAGTTTTTAGGATTTTTTTGGGAGTTTTGGAGATGCTTTTGTGCCTATACTGTAACTTTAACTAAACTATATGCCATACCACCGTCCTTCTTTTATCTATGTTTCCTACCTTCTGTGCATTTGAATGATGCATGGGTGATAACCGCAGTAGAGAGTGTAACTTTAAGGGTCAGCAAATCAGTTCATTAGATTTACATCAGCCTGACTTATATTTTACCTTGTTTGACCATTATTAAAATATTGAATAAACTTTTTTCAAATCTACTCCTGGAATCACTGAAAAGAATATTTCCTAAAAATAAGTGAATACAATTCTTAAATCTCATAGGCTGATAGCCTTGAGCTGTGTGATAATAAAGATTAAAAACTATATTGTTCAGTTCGAACATTTTGTTTTAAATACCACGTGACCTGTTGGTACTTAATAGCATCATACAAATAACTGGAGAAACAAAAACGGATGAGGAATCTAATAAAATAAAATGGAATAGACCTTTTCATAGGCAAGTTTAGATGCACTGTGATGTAATTTCTTAGTAAAAAAATGCACGAACATTAGTGAATCCATAACTCCAACTGTTAATGTTTACCTCTCGACAAACTCTCCTGTTCACTAAATTCAGGCACTATACGGCCAGCTAGATTTGATTGATGTGTCCTTGTTTGATTAACAATGCCCCAGATGCCACTACTTAGGGTCTCACATTCCTTTCATATCTACAACATAAGTCTTCCCTTGAGCTATTTGCAGTGGAGAATTCGAACTTCTCAGATCTCCAAAACCTTCCACTGAAAAGGTCTATTACAGTGTAACTGCTTTTGGGGGAGGGGGTTACATTCCAAAGATGAACAATAAATTAATACTTTCTCTCTATATGTCTTGTTTCTTAACAATTTCCCAAAAAATTACACATATACACACTTGTAACATTTGCTTCCACCTTGATAAATTCATGATGTTTGTGTTACTCAGGTGTTTAAAAAAAATATTAAGCATCCCTCGCCCTCCTTTCCGCCCAGCAGCTATTCATAGCTTTAATACGCAGAATCGAGTCCCGTGTCCGAAACGTGAAAACATTATCGCTCCTCACCTATTGTCCAATGTTAAAAGTCACAGGTAATTTCTGAACAGGCAAGTTTTTCAAAACATTTTGTTTACTTGGTCTGTATCCTTGGCTGCATATAAATGTTTAATCTTAGTAATTCTAGAAGTATTTCAAGCAAGGCTCGTACATTAATGGGAATAAAAGTGGTTATGGTTTCTGTTAAACATATTTCTCCATAAAAGGAATGCAGCATTGTTTCAGGATTCATCACGTTAATTAAATTACTTCTCATGTGTTCATACCATAAAATATCCATTCTAAAATTATAACCAAAGACTGATTTCAACCAGGGTAAAACGACGGCGCAAATAGTTTCACAGGTCCATACTATAGACTCCCAGATTTTTTTTTTTCTGCTAATACGCAAGACTTTGCTGGACCCAAAGATACTCAGATAGTTTTAAAACGGATTAACCTTGTTTTTTTTTGTTGTTGTTGTTTTTGTTTTTTTTTTGCTTGCGGCACAGTAAATATCACTAATTGGTGTAAAATAAAGACATAAAAGATATACCCCCCCCCCAAGCAAAAACAATCAAAGCTACCTATCTAATGTCAATTATCGTGAGATCTCTCGTGATCAGGCAGCCCCAGGGCGGACCGGTTCTAGTTACTTGACGGCAGATCCTAGATAAATAGGCGTCAAATATATGGAGAAAACTACAGGAGAAAAGTGAAACAATGACTGGATGCGATAAGTAGCTGTCAATGTATATGACCATTACGGGAGATTGGGCTCTAATAATAATAAATCGGAGACTTTTCACAAATCTCTTTGCCTGCTGTTCTGACGAGAAACGCGAAGCAATGTTGTAATATTGATCGAATCTTATCAGAGCTAGACGCTGCATTAGGCCATCATTCAATTATTCAGCTAAACCCTACGAACGTCTTATCTCAGATTTAGATTCCTGATTAATATCATTAGTCTAGGAACCCAAAGAAATTGCGCATTAAGTACAATTTGCCGCGTATACTGCGCACCAAACTGTAAAATATTAAAATTTAATATGTTGCTTCATTAAACGACGTCAGTTCAAGGTGTACGCTGTTCGCTGTATGTCTGAATCTAAGCCAACGGCGTAGACCATGCCCTGTGAGTGTACTATACGACATCAAATGTAGGTATACGGTATTTTCAGCTGGTGTAACATTCGAACAATTGGTAGATAACTGATAACCATCTTTTAATATGTTGTGCTGGATCCCAATAGGCACATACACGAATGATTTGATCGGGTTATTTATGTATGACCGCACTTGCTTATTTATAAGTAATGACTTTTGATAATATATTTTACGAACAAATATATATAATTCTGATATTTCTAGCTGGAAATATTCTCTCCATTTCAGTACTTCATTATTGGCTGTGGAAAATAATCTTCATTCTGTTGAAGTGATTTGTTTTTTTAAAAAAATTAAAGACAATATAGCCAAAAGACTCCAAATTTAACCTTTGTTATGGCTATCGATTCTATCGATTCAATTCCCTAAATAAATATCTTTTCTTCAAAAGAAATATGGATTACCTGCCTGCAAAGATATAAAAGGATGGCAGTTGGCGGCTACGTGGTCGGTAGTGTTAATAGTTCTTGCGACCTCAATATTTTAATGATTTTTTTCCTTTGGGGTGGGTGGGTGGGAGGTATAGACTCTATTCCTATGTAAATCTGCTTGTTTGTTTTAATAAACGTCATTGGAAGAGAAAAACGATCAAGGCTGATATAGTGGCTATTATTATCAGGATAACAGGAGTCACGGATTATAGAACAAAAAGCATTTGCATGTTGCAGGCCTCATGTTGTAACGGTAAAAGCTTAAATTTGTCTGATCTTGCTTCAGTTCATGCATGAGAATGGGGGACATTGTCTGATAATGACAAATGAATGGCACAAGGGGTGATAAGTACAAACTGAATAAGTGACGCATATTTGAGCACCTTAGCCATGGGCGCTCGCAGCATGGGTCAAGGGGGGTCACGTGATTCCTCCTGGAAATCATACTGCAAATATATATATATATATATATATATATATATATATATATATATATATATATATATATATAAAAATTCCGACAAGTTTAATCGTGCAAATGAAGCTTAAAATATGTCACAAGATTCTGTTCAAAACGCTTAATAAATATTAGCTTTAGTTTCAGACTGCTTCTTATACTAACTTTCCCGGCCGTGACTGACGCCCCCCCCCCTTGAAAATCCTGACCCCCTGCACAAAGTCCTGAC
>JAECUM010052613.1:0-17932 GCA_016617855.1 Megalonaias nervosa
CTTACTTGGGGGGTGGGGGTGGTGGATATTCTTGTGGATAAGCATCACAATGAATTGTCAAGAACATCACAAAAGTACATTTTCTTCCTTCTTTAATATCTTTCATTTTTAGAATTTTGTCACTGGCACTGGCGTTTCTTCTGCATCAGTACATTTTCTAATAGGAATCCAAAGGTGCGTGATGAAAATACGCGCAGTATTATTCACACAAACCTAGCCCTGATTGACCTCGGTTTATTTGAAATTGGTTGTCTTCTACTGCATAATATAAATGAAACTAGGCGTTTGGAGAGAGAGACTTTCTATTTTAAAGTTCACTGGCAGCAAATTTTGTTTACGTAAAATTGGTGTCCAATGAGGCAGGTTCTTTTTTTAATTCACGCAGTTTGTTACAGATTTAGCCAAAACTATATTGCATACACTGACCGACTTTATTCAAATCATTTCATCTTGTTACATTTTTTTTTTTTTTTTTTTTTTTTTTTTTGCTTATGGTCCCATAAATTAAAATGTCACCAGACAGATGTATTACATTTTTCAGATTGTTAAAGTAAGTCAGAATTTTTGCCTGAAGCCAACCTTTTCCTGTAAAGTTACAGCATCGTCTTTTCTATTCAAGCTTGAAAATAACAGCGCTAAGATTTCGTCGTAAGCTTGTGAGTTTGTGTTGTTTTCAACATTGTAGACCCCAATGCCAGTTCATTTATTGATGCAAGAAACTTGGGATAGAATTTTCCCCTATTGTCTCCGTATCTTGATTGTTTGTTTGTTTGTTTGTTTTTTTTTTTTTAAGTATGGATAAGATCTTTTCACACGCACTGTTAAACTCTTCCTGTCAATCTAGCTTTTTGTATCTCTCTGTCTGTCTGTCTGTCTGTCTGTCTCTCTTGGATGTCACAATGGACCTGTTGTAATCAAAATCCGGTGTGGTTAAAAAGATTATTTAAAAACAAAATGTAGAACCGTTGTGTGTTTCTTCATAAAGTACATTTTATTCATCATTTTGTTTGTTTGTTCGTTTTTAATTTTTTATGTGCATTAACTATAGCAGTACAATATACTTTTACATTTCTCACAATCCAGTCCAGAGTTTTAACCCAACTAAGAGATGTCTAAGTTTTCAGTCTGCTTTATATATCTTTAAAGGAAACGTAGACCTCTTTAAACAAAATCCGTTCTTCAGGAATATCCTCACATATACATAGCTAATATAATATATTATTTTTATTTTTTTTAAAGCATTTAATAAACCTCTTACATGGGTATATGTGAGTCAGGGTACCATCCCACAGACTACATTATAGAGGTCACATATTTAAAGAATACATTAAGTGCTTTTGGGGGTTATTAAGAGAGTCTTGCTGTCTGGTCCCGCTGTGTGACTAAATTTATGAAAGACCAGTGAAAAGATGACACATGTTAATTACCTATGGTCAACAAGCCCCAACGGCCGTTTTCAGTGACACACAGATCTTTAGAAAAGAGATAATAACCTTATTTGCCCTCCCCAAAATGTATTTGATGTTGTTGTTGTTTTGTTTGGTTTTAAATCTTTCCAAAAGAATTTTAATTTCTGAAATCCATCTGAACCTAGACTTTTGTAGTTTTTATTTTTTAAAGACTGGACACTAATTCATCGTATGTAATTGGTCCTTCAATTGAATTTTGTTAATTTAAGTTTAGGTAATTAAATTGCTGGTTAAAAAGATTATTTCAACTTACCAATTCTACTTCTCTAAATTTAAAAAGGTTCCGATGATCAGACCTGGTTCCATTTAATATTTCATGATGATAATTTATTATCCAGCCATCGCTTTTCTTCAACCGAGGCATGAGTTTTGAAACACAATTCCTATTTTCCAGATTACAGAAGTATTGTCAACTTTTTCTTCGTCCTCTATCCACACTGCTTTCGATCTATTTCTACACTCCCCAACATTTTATCTCCAATACATCTAAGCATATTTATACTGATCTAATTTATATTTAGAACATCTCTGGTCTTCCTCCAATTTATTTTTACTTTTTCAATTCAATATTGTTCTCTTCTATCCGTTTATTTTATTTTATTTTTTTATTTTTTTTTATTTTGTGGGCTGCATAAGAAATTGTCCTGCCTCCACATTCCACCAATAAAACTTCATAAAAGAGGTGGTCATCAATAGTAAATAACTGCATCACTTCTCAGGGATGTTGCCAAGAATTTCAAAAGAATGTACAGGCAAAGTGTGTTGTTTTATAATATCCAAATTAAAAAGAAAGAATATATTCATGATCTCATAATGAAGCGTTTTTTAACTATCCAATACGTCCTATGCTTAATTTCCTCCCTTATATGTGATCTTAAATCACGCCGTGTTAAGGAGTGATCAGATCCTGTCTTAATGCCGACTTT
This sequence comes from Megalonaias nervosa, assembly GCA_016617855.1. Lineage (NCBI taxonomy): Eukaryota > Metazoa > Mollusca > Bivalvia > Unionida > Unionidae > Megalonaias > Megalonaias nervosa. The sequence continues at coordinate 2,396 of JAECUM010052613.1, forward strand.
TTTCTACATCACATATCAGTTTATCAGAAATCAAGAAGAAATGTAATCTTGCATTCGTAAGTGGACTTTTGCGTCTACAAGTAAATCTTTTCTAAGAATGAAGTTTGCTTTCTGATACGAGATACAATTTTTTAAAAAATATCAACCATAGGCATACCTTTATTTATTTCTGTAAATGTTATATCTTAAGCTATTTAAGTAAATACGGGCAAGTGTAAAGATAATAACTTGCTTGAACGAGTTTAAAATTCCTTTAAACCAGTTTCGAATTTGTTTGAATGACTCTTTAAACTTGCTTTAAAACAATCATGATGTATGCTAGCCTTAGAGGAAATTGGAGTCGCGGAATATTGTAGCAGAAAAGGTTACATGGTCCGAATATGGTATTTAACACTATAGATCTGAATTATCAGTAGGGCCAAAGTCGCAAATTTTGTTTGGCAAACATAAAGTATCTACAAAATTTGCAAATTTTCATGGCACTAAATACATTAAATAGTTAGTACATAGAACGTTCCCCCCCCCCAGCTTAAATCCCATTTTCGCGACCACGTCTATTTTGTAGCAGCGTCAACAAATTATAAATCAAGTCATGTGAGTTGTCCAAAATGGCTGCCATCGTCGCTTTCAGTTTCTATTTTGCTACTTTTATATTTTCTTCTGTAAGTTCAATACGATATGAGCCGACCTGGGAATCTCTAGATTCTAGACCATTGCCATCTTGGTATGACGAGAATAAAATCGGGATATTTATTCACTGGGGAGTATTTTCGGTACCAAGTTTTAGAAGCGAGTGGTTCTGGTGGGATTGGAAGGGTGACCAACCGACTCAAGATGTGGTGGAATATATGAAGGAGAACTACCCACCAGACTTTACGTATGCTGACTTTGCACCGATGTTTACCGCAGAGTTCTATAACCCTGATCAGTGGGCAGACATATTCAATGCTTCAGGCGCAAGGTACTGTAGACTATGCTACCCTTACGGCTATAATAGGACGAGTTGCCATCCTTCCTGCATTTATGGCCCTAGTCCTACAATATAAGCCATCGACCCAGATATTTATGTTGGTGGTGGGGGCGATTGCGACCCCGAAAACATACATAGCATGATCAATGTCTTACATTGTTGGACTATTAGGGCCGGATCCATTTAATTTATTCATTTTCGGGAGTAGTGGGTGGAAAGTTGAAATGAATATATTCCAGCTTCAGTGAAATCCACACCCCATCCCAAAATTGAATCGTCGCTTGAGGTTCAGTTCATTCAGATCATGTTTGGTACTAACTACTTCAACAATAGGTGTCATTTTGCAAATTTGATGTTACACACCTTTTAAAATTGTGATTATTTAGTTTCTTTCACTTGTCATTAATCAGTATTACTTGGAAGATTATCACATAAACGCCCAGACCACCAAGTTGATATCTGTTTTTGTTCTGCCTTTTTTTTAAAGATGAATCTGGTGGCAGAAAACAACCATATGAAGACATAATCAATATTTAACATTCCATGCCATTATACACATGGGTTGTCTGGCTCCAAGATTCTGATTAATGCATTTTTTTTTACTGACCTTTAATTCTAAGAACAAGAATAATCCCTCTTCTGTTGATCTGTGGTATTAAATCATTTTGGAACATTCACTTGTCAGTTTTAGTCCATGTCAAGACAGAACACCTGCGTATTCGTTTACTGTGGATCTCAAATTTCAGTGGACAGTGAAAAGCAATGTCACCCCAAGGCAAGAACAAAATGATTGCATATTAACCATCTAGCCCTGTCCCAAGCATTAGTCAGTTCAGGTAATATAGATCTCATTAGACTTAAAATGTGTTGTTCTGTTCTGTAACACTAATGGTAATTTTTAAAAATACAGTACATGACTTTTTGATTCTTCTCCCCCAAGTGGTGGACAGTTAATCCCCTCTGTGCAGGCCCCACATTGAAGCACCACCATGAGTTTTTCCATCATGGAGAGGTTTGGAGATGTCAGTGATTGACAGGTGAATAGCCAATACATGGAAGCCACACAATGGAAAGATTGAAAATGAGTGAATCAGATCAAGAGATCCAAAATTTCTGGGTTTTTTTGTTTGTTTTTTTAAAATTTACCAATAAATGATAATATTATAGATTCTCTTGTATGTTTATTTAGCATAGGTATAATGATCTAGTCGTATTGTATACGACTGTGTATTTGCACTGTGACATCATTTTTTTAGTAAATAAAACTATTTTCATGTACACATACACTCATTTTAGAAAAATGTTCACATGAATACTCAACAAACACTAAACTTTTGTTTATAAAATGCATGTATTTACATGGTTCCTTTTTCAGATATATTGTTTTAACCAGTAAACATCATGAAGGTTTCACAAATTGGCCTTCTAAATATTCCTTCAATTGGAATGCTATGGATGTGGGACCCAAGAAGGATCTAGTGGTAAGATATTAAATCATTATTAATGGAAAAGCAGTCTGTCTTGACATGGTGATCACTTTAGCATATGTATGCATGTCTTTCTGCATATCTATGCACACATTGTTAAAGATTTATAGATTAGCTGTGTTAAAAGTTTTACTTTCTTGCAAAGATAGGCTCAACAAAAAGGAAGTCTTTTTCTCCTTAGAGTTACATGACCAGACTTGAACTGTACTGTGACAGTGTCTAATTGTTTTCTCTGGGTATTGACCAGTACCATCTGTACTTGCTTACAAATCAAGTCCAACTTTAACCTGCACAGACTCAGGTCTGCTATAGCACAATGTGTTGACAGATCGGAGTCTGTGCAGTCTGTTAAGAGTAATCAGTAGAACAAACAATGTAGACATTAATCTGCCAGAGCATTATGCAGCAGCAGATCAGGATGCTGGTTGTTTGCATTTGGACTTATTAGCAAGCACATATGGTACCAAAAGTTTTGTGACCTGGGATGTTCATACCAAAGAATGCTGACATTCTGTCCCAAAAGTGGGTCACAGAACTTGATTTGTTGGGACAGTGTATGAAACAAACCAAATAAAATCATAATTTAACAACATTTATTTAATGTTAGCTGAAATATTATCATAACTAATTGTACTGTAGATTTTTGAATACTGTGTTATGTGTAGGCTCGTACAATAATAACAAGCGAAAAGAGTGAAGTCAACAAGCTTTGTATATTTTAACAAAATAATTTATTTTCCTAGAAAACAATGTAAAAATTGGAAATTGGACTTAGGGTTTGTGAATATAATCCAAAATTTAATCCTAAGATTGAAAAAACAAAAGTCCTATCAATAAATAGTTCTAATAGAATCCAGGTTCGAATCTAGACAACGTTCCAGTATGGAAGGCAATGACGTCAGATGTGGTCGTTGTACAAATGGCAACAATTCCTCAATTGAATCACAGTTTATGTTTCTGAATAATTCCAGAATAAATTTCCACTGAATTTCTTTCTCCCAGAACTTTTATAAAAAAGTTACACTCGTTTGGTTTTCTAGAGAGTAAATTATTAAATTTCAAAAACAAATGAACTTCAAAAACAATCTGGTTTCAACAATAGAAACCTCTCCGGCCCTCAAGGTTTAAAAATGCAACTGACTGAAAAGAGCTCAGAAAGGGTATTAAATCCAACTAAAACATCATCCCGTTCTCACGTGATAGGTCACGTGGTCTCTTAACACTTGAACAACGCAATAGAAAATATGAAATTTGTCACATAGCCAGAACAGCCCTATCCAGATTCTCACTCTGAAGTAAATTTAAAAAAAAACATTGTTTGTTCAGACTACACGTAGACTGAACTGACCTTGGCAATAGCCAATTGTTTTCGCGTAGTGTTTACACCAAATGGTGTACCAGAGTGAGCTAAAAATAATGCTAATTTGATACCTTTTATGTTCTAGATAAATAGAATTACTGAAAGAGAATATCGAATCCTGTGAAAATAATCATTACAATAAAATGTAATGAAACAAAAATAAAATAAAAAAGAATTTTAAAACTAACACACAAGCAATTTAATTACATATACGTAACAACTGAAAGATAAATAATCTCCCCTTGGAATCTTGAAGTTGTTGATTCTAACCTAAAAGAAGAAACTATAAGGCATGTCAGATAGCAATTGAAGTTGTGAAGTAAAATGAATGAAGGTATCAAGATTTTAAGTGTAGATAAAATTTAATATATAATTGGAATTTATTACATTTAGATATCTCTAGATGTATATTTTTGTTTTTAGTTTTCAGCTTTTGAATTCATATGGTATCAAAAATCAATAAAGAAAATTGCAATCTACATTAAAGCATTTAAATTTTCACAGAATTTTTAATGGATATGAGCATTTATCAAAAAGTGTATGACTAGGAGAGACTACCTGTTATAGTTAATGTTTGCTAGCCATTTAAAACGTGCACACATTCATCTCTAAGTTTGATCTACACTGTTGTAAAATTCCTGTGTTTATTGATTCCACATACAAAGAGAAATTAAACCTAATATCTGCCATCATTCTTTGTTTAACCTATTTCCAACAGAGTCCGAAAACCAAATGGCATCTCCCTTGATAGTAGAGATGCAACAGAGTATATTTGCATTCTTTAAATGGAAATGGATGAGAGTAGTAAAATGAAATTGCCGAAAACAGTAATAATATTTCTGAGTTATGATTATAAATGATTATTATATTTTTATAATATTACTGATATAACTGATTTTTAAATGCAAAAAAAGCACACTTATACACCAAAAATTCAAATGAATCTTCTAATTTACACAAAGAGCCAAAGTCGGTTCAACAATGTAATGAAAAATGTTACAATTGCATTTAATTGGACAGCATCAAATCAAAGTTATAATATGTAACAGTAGATTGTTTTGAAGCTATATGGTACCTGCTAATACTAACAATGATCAGTCATTTGTGAATTAATACATTTTATCACAGGCTACCTGATCATTTGATTGGTTTACAGAATAAACCAGTAATAAACAAAAATTTCTTCTTTCTATTTTACTATTGACTAATGCAGAAACAAATCTGATCACTGAGTACAGTACATGATAGTGGTACCCAACATTTGGGGCTGGCTAAGGTTGCATCAAGTATCACACCGAGAACATGATTTTGCTATAAAGAATTTATTTACAAATGCTTGTTTCAAGAGTGATGGCTCGGTTATGAAAGTACTGTAAAATTCCAACCTTCTTCCTCAACACTAATTTGAACCAAGTATCGACACCAATTCTTCAGAACACTTCACATTTTTTTAGCTTCACATAAGTTGATGTAAGGTATGTAGACATGAAAATTAATTTCTTCATGTCTTGAGCCAGAGAGCATAAATGTATTTTATTTTAAGATTATATTGTTGTTATTACTTGTATTATTGATTCTGTTTTAGTTCAAGTAGTTGTTCAGACTTCACATATGCTCTGTGCACTTCTGTATACATGTACTTTGTTTGGGTGAGGCATGACAAATATGAAGTTTTAAGAACAGTCAATCTGGACAATTGTTTTTCATTATTGTGACAAGAAAGGAATTATGAAATTTAAGTAAATCTTTTGTGAAGAAAGGCATTAGAGAAAAGTTAAATTTTTTATTATACCTGATGTGAGATCAGGAAATTCCTTTTTGTAGGGTACAGCTCTCATGTAGTCAGTGAGCAGCCTTGTCTCTTATGTTGTAAACTGATCAAAGAGCCAGGTAGCCTGAACATTTATCATGATCAAATATTAAAAATGAAAGACGTCTTCAGAGTCCCTTGTATGCACCTGGCATATTTTTAGTTGGGGGCACATGGCTTTTATTAATTTATATCTATCTGACACATTCCAAATCTCATGTCCAGTTAGAACTTTTGAAGGGTTTTTATTTTGAAACATAGTTTGATATGAGATCTTCTATCAAGAAACTTATTTCCATCAAAATTGGATGACCCATGTTTAGAAGTTTGCTTTTACACTAACTGAAGAAGCCAGAATTTGTGGGTGGCTTATACACTTTGTAAGGAACGAGCTTATTGATTATGGGATAAAAAGGTCAATGGTCATGGTCACTTCAAAGATCTTGCATGGTTACTTTAGTACCTTGACTGGAGTTTGTGTGGAACTTGTGCTTAATGTATGAAAGATTCCTTTTGATTTTGGGATAAAAAGTCCAAGGTCATGGTCAGTGGCACCAAGAAAAATGGGTTTTGTAGAACAACATTTATTCTAGAGTACCAGTATGTTCCTTGACCAAACTTTCTGGATCAATTGCTCATAGATAATAAAGAAGCCTGTAGATTCTGGGATTTTAAAGTCAGAGGTCTCAGTCATGACAAGACTAATATGAAATTATGATTACTGTAAAATGAATGTAGTGCAAGACATACATTGACCTAAGGTCAAGGTCATTGAGACCACTTGGTCATTAATCTTCATGTCAGTCTCACTGTACTAGTGCCTCATTGAGGACCATTAAACATGGGGGGTGGTGGGGTATAATGTGCTGTTCATGATATTCTTGTTTTGAGATGAAATAATGCAAAGATAAACAATAATATACTGTTTTAAAAATTTCCAGAAATCCTGATTTAATGAACTGCGATCAGCTACATACTGAAAAAAAGTCTTGGACTTATGGTGGCAAATTACACATGTTTTGAATTCTTCCATTGTCTTCTTACAAATGTTTGTTTTGCATGTTTAAAAAAGTTGTTACCTTCTATTAACTTTTGTCATTTATTTCCCAGGAATGTTAGCAGACTCAATACGAAGAAGGACTAACATCCACTTTGGGCTATACCATTCTCTCTTTGAGTGGTTTAACCCATTACTACTCCAGGATGAAGCAAACAAGTATGAAACAGATGATTTTGTTACTGTAAGTTATGAATTAATTCAAATACCATATGTACTCACTTATAAGTCTGAGTTCAACTACAAACTGCACAGATCCTGGTCTGCAGTTGCATAATGTGCTAGCAGATCTGGGTCTATGCAGTTTGTTAGGACTAATCAGTATTACAAATAACATAGAGTCAGATCTACTGGTGGATTATGCAATGGCAGATCTGGGTCTGTATTATTTGCAGTTGGACTGAGGCCCTGAGTGGCCGAGCGGTCTAAAGTGCTCTCTTTTATGGATCGCTGCCATCTCACCTCTGTCTGCATGGGTTTGAGTCTTGGACTTGGTCAGTGTGTGTACTGGTACTTGAGAAAGATTGCCAGCAGCTTCTCGTGGGTCGGTGGTTCTTTCTGGGGTTTTCTCTGGTTCTTCCTCCACCATTTATACTGGCCACCATGTATAACTTTGGCCAGCACCCTAATTCACCCTAAATTTCTGTTGAGAACAAACCAGGTGGTTTTTTTTTTTTTTTATTATTTTTTTTTTCAGTATAGGTAGGAAAACAAAGCAACAGAATGATATAAAAGGCAGAATAAAACTTTGGGCATTTTCATTGTCAGTAGCCTATTTGGCAAGTTTGGCAATCATATGAAGCAATAAATGATGTTATCTAGAACAAGAAGTCCCCAGAAATACATGCAAAAATTGAAGCAAAATCACTGGAGTATGAATGTAGGGCTTGGTAGTTGACCTGGCTACTTTTATTTTACTCTTGGCTACTGAAAAAAAACCCAACTCAATCCCCATTGGGGAGATCCCCCAAACCCTCCAGCTACTATGGCAACTTATTTGCCAACTTTAAATCTAATGGAAGGCCCTGGTCACTGTAACTTACTTCTGTCCATGGTGAGTAGTACCTGGTAAAATGAACTGTATATATTGCAATTCTTCATGCAACACTGTCATAGGAATGTAACTAAGTTTAAAAACTTTATACTTTAACCTATATAAACATACAATACACAAATGAGATACAAAAAGTTGCTCTATAATTTTATGAATTACTTGTGCAAATAGAAGAATTCACTGCCAGCATATTGTAAAATCTAAAGGTTTTATAGTAATTCATGCTCAAGAAATGCAATGATCATAACACTGATGACTGCTATAACATGGAATAAGTTTTACTAATTTTGTTATGAAATGATTTTGTAAGATAATTAAATTTGTCAAATAAATTTATGATTTGCTATTTATGTGTTTAGAGTAAGACCTTGCCAGAACTTTATGAGATAGTCAATCGATACAAGCCAGACATTGTATGGTCTGATGGTGACTGGGCAGGGAACTATACTTATTGGAAGTCCAGAGAGTTCCTGGCTTGGCTTTATAATGACAGGTAGGTAGAACACACCTAGGGAGTATTGACTATTATCCATTTCATTTCTATAAATTCACAGAGGAGAGAAATGCATGACCAGGAAAAGACTACACATGGGTGTGAAATATAGAAAATAATTGCTGAAGTAATTTTTATTATATTTTTGCCTGTAAGAAATATATCCTTATATTTTCACATGTGACAGTACAATATTTCCCATCATTCCATGTGATACTAAAGTGTGTGTGTGCCTTTTGAAGTTATAACTGCAGCAAGAAACATGAGCAGTTTGTGAGCTTGAGTAATAAATAGAAATTTCATTACATTTGAATCATGGAAATAATTTTTGCTGAGGACATCCAACTCATACCTATTTGCTTTCTTTATGAAGTTCTGTCCCTTTAACCACAATGACAACAATAAAAAAAATCAGGCGTGTTGCAATTGGACTTGGTGTTTTGGTCAGATAGAGTAAAATAGTTTACAGAATGTCACAAATTTAATTTATTTAAACAAACAAGGTTATAACAAACCTACTCTTCTCGCAGATCGCTGTTTCTTTATTTTCCATTATCAGTAATTAAATGAGATTGAAATTGAACTTATGAAAGGGTGACATTTTGCCAAAATGTGATATTAATCTTCAAAATTTTGGTTCAGTTTGCTATATAAGTTTGGTATTTCTTTTCCTGAAATACAGATATATTTTATTTTGTGGTACTCTAAAAAGTACATTTTAACTCATGGTTTTGCCACTCATTAAAATATCACATTTTGTCTCATTTGTTGTACCATGAAATATGTATAGTATTAACAGGTGAAAAGAAAGAAAAAAAAAAAAAATATATATATATCTATATATATATATATGTATATATATATATATATATATATATACACTGTATATATATATATGTACACACTATATATATATATATGACACTGTCAAAAGTATAGATGTCATTTGTCATGGAAGTAAGTTTCACAGCACTGTACAGTTGTTGCACTAATGTAACACAAAATAGTCAATAAATTATCATTATGTAATTTAAATGTTGCTACATATAAACAATTTTCATACCAGGGTCATGTTGCCAGGCAAAATGGGCGGCATTATTGCCTAAAAATGTAAACTTTGCCTTCTTCTGTTATGAAAGCAAAATAACGTTGCCATGTGATTTTTAGACATATATTGAGTGACAGCAGTTTATGACTTTTGAAATGCACCCTCACCCAATTCAGGTTCATTATTCTGACAGTGTTGTGTCATAGCCCCAGGGGTAATGTATTGCATGTGGGCTTGTGCCAGCAAACTCTTGCGCATTGAGAGATGTGTTTTAATAACAGATTGACCATTAATCATTTCTCAAGCAAGTTATCGGTGCCCAATGGCGCTTGTACTGAATTCTACTTTTTGCTAAAAATAGACCATGACATCACTGTGCCCGGCTGCCACCATATTGTTTTCAGACAAAGCACCGAGAGATGCTTAGTAACACAGAGTAATGCACAACATATAGGCAAAAATAAAGTTGTTTTTATTTGCACTTCCCTCACTGTGTAATGTTTTCATATATTCTATTGTAATATATGAGTGTCTACAGCAATAATTTTGTACATTTTATTGCTTTGTCATCCTTTTGTATTGTTTTCAAATCTACGTTGAGTAAAGCTCTTGTATGTACACATTAAAGGAATATATATATATATATCTGTGTTTGTGTGTATGTGTGTGTGTGTGTGTCCTAAATGAATGTGTTGAAACCAGTAATATTCATTTATATCTACTTTGTTTCCTTTTCAGTTTTTGTGTGTAAAATGTGTATCATTTTAATGGTGGCTGTCATCATAAGGGACAGCAGTTTTTGTTTTGCTGTTTCCATCAATACATGCATACAATTATACTTTACGACTAAATGTTATTGTACATATCTTTTAATTAAGGAAATGTATTATCCACGTAGTATAAATATAATCTACCAGTGCTGCTCTTTTCAACACCATAACTCTAATGAACATAATGTATTATTTTATGTTCTAAACTGTCATTCAGAACTATGATTTATTTGTAAAACAGAAATTGAAATAAACATATAAATTTTCTCTCCTTTTTTCTTAACTTTGTTACCGCTTAACACATCAGAACCAGGAAAGGTTAATAAAATTAATAATGCATAATACAAAAGAAACAAAAACGAAAACAAACAAACAAAACAAAAACAACACAAAACAAAACAAACATTGATACATTGTTTTAAAACTTATGGAATATATATGCAACATTTCTAGATTCTACATGCATAATATCACATTAACTAAGCAGAACGTAATTTAATGCACTAAACAAAATATATGAAATAGTCACTTTCCTACATACATCCCTCTCTATTTATATATTAAAACATGTAAGAATACTTCATTGACATTATTTAATGGGGGGGGGCTGGCAGTTCCCTTGGAATTTTTATCTCAAAATATTCAGGATATATCTATCGCTGATGAAATGCAGGGAATATGTGTATTATACGGTTCTAGAAGATTCATCAAATTTGATTATATGATTTATACAGTCCGCAGGCTTAAGCACCACTGTAACTAATTATTTGAATTCACATCTATATTCAGATGAAAAAATTTAATGCCTAGTACATGGTTTTCAGTAAGAACAATAATAAGAATAATAACATCGAAAAGAAGACTGAACTCCATTACGCCAGTTTGCCTTGTCCGAATGGCTATTTTTAGAAATTGATATCACTGCGTGTGATGTTTCACAGAGGTAAAAAGTTCAACCGCCATTGCTGCAAGTTACCATTCTTCAGTGTTGAAAACGTAACTATTTGTGTTTTGAATTTAAACATCAATATGTACATAGCAATTTGTATTTCAGGAATAGAGTCAATGAAAAACACTTACTAATTGAAACAAAAAAAATTTGAAGATCATAATGGCTGTGTTTGCATTATTTTCTTTATAAAATCAGTTTGAAAATGTAAACCAGTCATGGGGTAATATTGGCAGACATTGCTGTGTCTAGGAATAACCACTTAAATAGATTGTCTGTTTATTATAAATCTTTGGGCAGATAGATTAAGAAAAATATATAATTCACATAAATCAAAGTCTAAATTTTATGTGATAGAAGATTTAGACAGTAAATATAATCAGGAAGGTCAGAAATATATGGGACAGTGCTATGTTGTGGAATTCAAGAAGCACTAATGTCAAAGTTATTTGGTGATTTACTCATTTTTGTGAATATAAAAAAGAAGCAGTGAAGCAAATACTATTTGAACAATGCTTGACATTACTACAAATACATAGGCAAATAACAAAACCATAAATTTGCAATCCTATGAGTGGATTGTTGTAATGAAGCTAGAAAGCTTGTTGCTAATATTAGGAAAATCCCTCTTTCTAGAAGAGATTCACTCATATATCATGCATGGCACCATATTTGTTTTTGGCTATGTTGATTCAGTTGGAAAGTATAGTCTAGTTCATATATCAACTTAGTTTTAGTATGCTGTCTATGAATAGTTACAGTAATGTTTTATCAGTTACAATGAAATTAGGATGAACAGTACGTTATGATGACACTTGTGCATTTGCTCACATGTATATCTTACAGGGGTTGTTTCAACTAGTTTAGAAATCTTTTCAACTGCCATTTTATAGAGAACTTTCATGAAGTAAATAAAATTGCTTATGTGATAGTTGATTAAGCATTTTTAAGCATTTTTACCAACTTGTAGTTACAATACTGTGATCCAGTTATTTCTGTTATTTAAATTAATATAATAGTTTGTCCTGTGATCTTTTTAAAGTCATATGGCCAAGATATACTGCAAAAATTTTCTCCATTCAAACAGACATTCAAGTATGAATACAGTGGGTAACAAATATGATAATTTTTATTCACTTAAAAAATGTATATTTGATAAACATCTAACAAAATTTTGTACTTAAAAAAAATATATTTGCTTAAAACTAATGTTAAATGCAGATATGCATACTGAGAAATAATGGACTTAATTCAAATAAGAGAATCAAGTCAGTTAGCTGAAGAAAATGAAGCATGTACCAAAAACAATGGCCTTTGTGTGAGTGTGTAATAAAAGCAGGCACAAAAATATGAGCTTTTGATTAAATGAAGACAAACAATTCTGAAATATTAAGTCTTTTGACAACTTAACATTTGTTTAGTACAATCCATAATCCATAAAATGCTGTACATATACATGAAAAATCCATGAATTCAAGTATAGATCACATGTTACAAAATTTGTGTATCAGTAACATCCCGTTAGAAAACACAAATAACACATATATATAAAAATGGTAGCCTTCATTGATCTGTATCTGATTGTCACTAACCAGTTATCTATGATATTGTTGCCAGTAGCATGTGGATAAAGCTGCTTAGATGCTACTGTACATATACACATATTTAAATGAGCCTAGATTTTGGTCAGCTGGAAACAGCTATCATCTTGCCAAGGCTACCCAGAGATTGTGGCTATTCATAGAGAAATGAAAACATGTGAACAAACTTTAAAGTTTTAGCAAACATCTTTGTGAGATACTCCATCTTCAGTTAACTTGATGGCCAGATTCTATGGTTTCAAATTTAATTTGTGTTTTATGCTGCAGTTGGTAGCAATAGCAAGCATAAACTTTTTCCCTACACAAACAAAACTTTCACAACACAATAAACATGTTCCGTCACTTTGGAAAATGCAACAATCCATCAGATTCCACTGCCTTTGTTAAAATGTGGTGCGGACTTCCTTTGATGAAAGTTTCTTTGTTTTTATTGAAGATTGTAGTTGGCTTTATTTGATGAGGGATGTGCATGTGTTATCGAAGTCAACTGCTAAAGCACAGCTTTGGAGAACCAAACAAAAGCCCATTTCTTATTGTTGTGGCAACATAAAATAATTATAGAACATTGATTGAGACTGATAATTTGCTTAGTATTTATACAGAATGATCGGTGCTTCATAGATAATCGATTTTCTTTGAAGTTTCAGCAAAGCTATTTTTTTCTGGGTACATTTAAAAAAAGGAATTAGACGTTGTTGGTCAATTGTAGCAGTTACTGTTCCTGCCTTCAGAAGTTGGTCTATTGTTGCTAGTCCCGGTAGCATGACTATTGGAATGTATCACAGCATACAGTATCATGCTGGATCTCAGCATAAGCAGATTATAATACAGCAATGCACTTTTAAGATGGTTGTCAATATGAACAAAGAATTTCTTTATGTAACAGTAGAAAGATTTCAGTGCATTTTATATCAAGTTTGCAGCTTTCTTTCATGGTGCCTCTGAATTTCTCCACTCCAAATGCAAGATTGTATGTGCAAGTTTCAACAGCCAACAATGTAGCAAGAAAAAAACCCATTGCCAGATAGTATGTTTTGTTGCCCATAAGGATAATAAATTGCAATTTGTGACATTGACGAAGCCCAGCGCGATGCCTGAATCAACTTTTTCATATTATTTTTCATTCTTATAAGAAAAAATATTTTTTTCATGTACGAGAAAAATACATGCATATTAAATAATAATAGAATTCATATGCGATCTCTTCCCCAAAATGATAATAAATTTTCTACACATTATTTTTTTTTACTTTTAAGGAAGAAATTTTTTTTGTGTGCCCCCCCCCACATATGAAATTTCTGGAGCAGTGCCATGATCATGATATATATATCTGAATTCATTGTTATAATGGAGCATGATATATATATATATATATATATATATACATATATATATATATATATATCTATATATATATATATATATATATTTATACCACATACATTAAAAAATAACATGCATTTAAAGTGTTGGTATAAAGCAATTTGATATACCAATACTATTGGTATATCAAATTGTGATCCGCCCATGGCGCAATAATACGTATATATAAACATTCTCGTGAGCGTCTGCAGTTGATTCTAGATCAATGATCAATTTCCACAAATTAGTCACTAGTGACGTATGAAAAATGATGAAAAGTATTAATAATCCCCGTTTTCTAAATTATATTTAATATGGTACACATTTTCATCACAATCCTTTCTGCTTTCTGTTCTCCCCTCCCCTCTCAAGCATAACGGACAAACTGCGCAGAAATGTGGAATGAGAGAGAAAAGGAATTTGGGCTGGATTAAAACCTTGAAATAGAAATAACACCAAGTAACCTACAAGAATATGGTTCGTTGTAACGATACGTGTGCACTTTCCTTGGGATTTATCAACGGTGTTTATCAATGATACAATGTTGCAAACCAGTAAATTCCTCGGTTACGTGGTACACATACTGTGATATATTTAATGTTATGTTTTTTTTGTGCTTTTTTTAAACATACCATAATTTTCTAAAAAAAATCGATTATTATTATTTAAATATGAAAATGTCCAAAGGTCTCTCTCTCTCTCTCTCTCTCTCTCTCTCTCTCTCTCTCTCTCTCTTTCTTTTGACCATCGTAGCAGGATACTGGCTAAAATCTATGAAATGGCGAACGTTGAGGATTTTCCGACAATATCTCTGGACTTATGAATGATGGTAAAAGTTAAGTCAAACCGACCAAAGGATGAGAAACAGACAGACAGACAGACAGACAGAGACAGAGTTTTAAAGTCAAACCGACGAGAGAGAGAGAGAGAGAGAGAGAGAGAGAGAGAGAGAGAGAGAGAGAGAGAGAGTGTGTGGTCGGTTGTACTGTTGCTAAAGCAGAATAATGACTTAGATCAACTGTAAATATATCAAAATATTTTAATTACCTCTTGTTGGTTCGTCAGTTGGCTTAGTTTCTATTCCACATTAATTTCCATGCGCCTGAAGGTGAATGGCATTGCGTTCATTTGAATGGTGTAGCTATCCAAGTGTTGCTACTGCTCTACTTTTATTATTAAAACTATCTTTCATGTTTAAATCATAAATGTGTATTATATTGATTTAATCAATGTGGAGAAAAATAGAAACCAAGAAAAGAAAACAGTCAACTTATCAATACGCAGAGGTGACTGTAAATAGCCACTACGGCAGAGAACTACATTTTGTAGCGGACACACTAGGGGATGTGAGGAGTTCATTCACTAGGTCAATACACGGCTGCCTGTAGTAAATCTGAACTCCGTTCAAAGGGCAAATATATGTATTTGTATGTGATATAAATAAAATATGTGTACAGTATGTACGCTGTATCAATGATATACCACTCGTTGTATAAATTTTTCATTAAAGGAAACTCAGCAAGCTTCGTTTCCTTTTAATGAAAAATTTATACATCTCGTGGTATATCATTGATAC
>JAECUM010052614.1:0-14891 GCA_016617855.1 Megalonaias nervosa
ATCATCGATTTCATTTCTGAGCTGATCAATGGTTGCATATTTAGATAAATCGACCTTCTGAGTTTTACCTGAGGATCTTCCGTAAATATCTACCATTATATTTACTGATATCAGTTTAAGTATTATGACGTAGTGTAGTGAACGCGTGCACGACTTTATGAGGCGGTGCTGTTGATTTTGATACAGCATCAAGCATAGCGAGGGTTTCACGACCGCATATTGGAGGATCAGTTATTTTTTGTGTTGGTAACGTTGAATACCAGATTGGAGCAGTATTATTGCTAACGTAATAAAGAAATTCTTTTGGTGGTGCTAATCCATACGAGTCGAAATAAATAATTCCACATGGATCAATTGCATATGCGACCCAGTGCGTGCCTGGGCCAGAATTTTTATCGAGATTAATAATACCGGTTTCATGTTGCATTGCAACGGTAGGTAATTGATCGCGCATAAAAACACCTCTGAAATTTTTATTTTTAATTGCTTAGCAGCATTAAGTAAATCAAAATTGGACATGGGTGTTATTAGTAAACTGTCCCTGGTAATCTTAGACCCCTTCCGTACCAGTGTGGGGTCCCTGGTAATCTTAAACCTCTTCCCTTTTTTTTGATTCCTTGTCCGGTTGCTTTCTTTAACGCCATTCCAGCAGCTGTTCCAACAGCACCTAGCGCAGCTGCCTTTGCAACAACTGGGGCTGCAGCTGCTATTAATGCTGGTATTGCTGCGAGAAGTGGAAATATACCACCCGTTTTAGCGATGTCTTTAATAACCGCTGCGGAAAGATCAAGTCGTACACCAGTCTTTAATCGCTTGGCTTTATTAAAGTGATTATACTGACGTTCAGTCAGCGATAGCTTATTCGGACCACCCGCGATTTGTTCTTTTTTTTTTTTTTTTTTTACCGCACGATTATTTTTTGATGATGATTGTAGCTTTTTAATCTGACCAGGAGTCAGACTCACACTAACGTGATGATATGACATTTATAATATTATGAGCGATCTAATTACATGTTCTCGACTGGGGCATCAACGACTCTCATTCGTCCACCTGCACCTTCCAGTAGCATTGATTTATCTCTGAGTATAACTGCGATTGCTCTGTAATTAGGAATTAGTGGTGCTGGTGCTACTGGCAATGTTACACGAGCTCTGAAGTGTATATCAACTACTGATTGTCTGGTCAAATCTAAATGTTCTAGCGAAAAGTAATAAATCGGATACAGCGTTGTAAAATCTAGCTGCGATATTTGTAAACCAGTATCAACGTTTTGATCACGTCCCATGAATGTCATAAGACGATGATACGCACGTGCTACATGATTTTGATCAAAATCTAACAAAATATCCTCGGATGGTTCTTGATGTCCATTTATCCTTAATGAAACCTCAGTAATACCGAGTTTATCAAATACCATAATACTATGAGTTTGCGAGTTTACTCGTGCAACATCTTGTAATGCAATAAATATGTGTCTTGGTGCAGAAACACCTTGCTGAGAAGCTATTTGCCATGTGAATAAACCGTTAATTGCACTTTGAACACTATCTGTAGTTGTTGTTAACCATGATAACGTTGATTTACCACCTTGACTCATGAAAGATAGCAACCTGTCTTCTTCAGATATCGATGGAGTCATCACTGGCATCCACAGGGAAAGTTTTGTAAGAATTACTCTACCAGCATCAACACCAGAGGGTCTCCATATTGCATCATCATCGGTACCTTTTCGTACTAGTACAACTGTATGTTTGGCTCCAAAAATAACCTTTCTGACATCTCTGCAGAATCCAAAGATATGTGACAGTGGAATCGCGCATGAAAATCTTCTGTTTCCATCTTTCAACATTGCTCGACGTGATCTAAATCCTAAATTGAAATCTGTATCTACATCAATAATCATTCTTTCTACATCCGCATCGGCGTTTCTAGCAAAGTTCTTTGGTCGTCCTATATTATACTGGTTGTATTCAGGAGAATTAGAAGTATCTTTCACAAACATCATTGATGGACCAGCTGATCTTGAATAATCATCGCTGTATCTTGCAAGACCAAGTATTGTCGTGGCAACGTCGACGTCTTTCTGAATTGATTCAATATTTTTTCCGTCAATCATATACGTAGCGCTGTCAAATAACGCCATAATACCATTATTAACAAAACCAACACTATCATTAGCGTCATAATTAGTATCATCATCTTTTAAAATTTCACCTTCGACTTCAATAAATGCTTCAGTGGGTAAGAAATATCTACTTGTATCCTGAACCTGTAGTTCGATTCTTCCACGCTGATTTGGAATTCGGGCGTCATAAGAATAATATTGATAATCGCGCACAGACTCATCTTTGAGAACTGGTGCGTCTATGTCAAACGCGGTGTTAGTAATACGCTTGAACATCTTTATTATTATCGTCTTCGTCTAACATAAAGACCACTACCTGCTATCAGACTAGCGGTTATATTTTTTTCCTTCTCAGACATCGGGACATCAGCCAACTCCGCTAGTTTTTGATTAGCGGCTTGATTTATTATTTTACTTACGCTTGCGGGCATCACTTCAGTGCTGGGCAATTTCACAGGTTGAGATCGTACCGCAAGTGGTCTGCGTATTAATCTTGTTAGTCTATCTTTGATCGCTGAGAATGCTTTGCTAGCAAGACTACCAACAGCGCTTACACCTTTTTCACGAACAACATCAATAGCTTTCATTCCTAGTTGCTTTGCAATCGGTATTGCTTTTGGGGCTATTCTTGTAAACAGACCCTGAACAACATCACCTAGTCCATCTCCGTAGGTTGCTTTGTATATCGGTAATCGAGAGTTTATTACCCTGACCATGGTAGGTCCACGTTGAGTACCATGCACGATCATTGTTATTATTAATTGTTTTTATCACTAATTGTATCTAATCACTATAATAATCGTCGGCGATTTCATTAATAAGAGACCGATATACATTAATATCCATGATGCCGCCACTAAATAATCGTTTGCAAATATCAGCTACTTCATTAATGATTTCTGGGGAATTATTACCAGCTCGTTTTCCTCCGATGAGAATTTCTAGTCGATCAACATCAGCAAGGACATTTTTGGGACAAGTAATAAGACCACTTCCTAAACCACTTCCAGTTGCGCCGGGAGCGTCTTGAAATTCTTCTTCCTTACTTATTGTTTGGACTGGTTGTAATCGTTTTTTTTTTCTTGTTCTAGTTGTTGCAGTTTTTGTTGTAGTCGTTGTTGTTGTTCTTGTTTTCGTTCTTGTTCTCGTTGTTGTCGTTCTTGTTCTCGTTGTTGTCGTTCTTGTTGTAGTCGTGGTGATGATGGTAATTCTGGATAATCACGAAGTGATTGCTCAAATGGTTTTGGTGTTTTTTGTTTTGGAGGTTTTTATTGTCGTTCTTGTTGTTTTTGTTGTTGTTTTTGTTGTTTTTGTTGTTTTCTCTCCTCTCTTCTTGATTGAATTAATTTATCAATTTTACTAATATAACCCTGATATAATGGATCATTATCTCTAGCTTGTTCAACATTCATGTGTATGCGATATAAATATTTGTACCATTGTTCAAGGGGCTAGTGCTTCAGCACCTTCAGGTTGATCTTCATCTTCAGGTATTTCCGGGACTGGCATCACAGCAGCTATTTCGGCTGGAAGTTCACGTAAAATTTCTTTTGTCTTTTTTGTTCTTCTTGCTATTTTTTCAGTTGCTTCAGCGGTTTTCTCTAACACAGGTTGAATACCTTTAGTGGTCTCAGTGATAGGTTTAAATAATTTTTTTGTATCCTCCTCAAATTCAACTTGAGATTCTGACGCGATTGTAGTTGTTGCTTAACAGAATCACGAACAGGTAGATATTTTTTAATTGCCTCTAGTCGCTCTCTAGCTAATTTAGCTGAGTGTGGTTCTCCAATACTCATTATTGATAATATCTATACTGGCTGTTTAATTTATAGCAGCAGAGAGGCTGAAGGACATACGCGTAGTGACCAGCACGTGAAAAAATCAGAAAAAATCTGGTCAATTAAAGAAGTTTTCATTATTAGGGCAAAAACTTCTTTTTTCAGCCTTCGTAGGAACCCTTAATTTTCAAAAATAAGGTCTCTACAAAGTTGTAGGGTTCAGCCTCTCTGCTGCTCAGGGTATTTTTTACGATGGTGAGTTTGAGTGATAGTGCCAGCTGCAATTGTAACAAAACGCAGTGGATATTAAGCTGGCGACAATATACCTCAGCCCGTGAGAATACTCAAAAGACGTGTCAGCGATCAAAAAGCTGACAGAAGCCTCCAAGGTCGCACAAAATGTTGCCAGGATCTGGTTTAAAAAAAAACAAACAGGCCATATGGAGGATTTACCTGCCAGTACCGCATAAAAGCCTCCGGCCGCGACTTGCCGTTACAACCGCTAATGAGGTGCACCAGGCTGACTTCTTGCTTTCGACGCACGACAAGAATGAGCGATACACATATAAGTATAGGGAGGCCAGACAACAGAAGACAAACTAGACTTCCAAAGTCACCGATGCTTTGGCAAATCATCTACAAGTGCGGTCCGCTAAAACTGGACAAACTGTCGCGTGTTAACCCCTGTCATGAGTTTATGGGGGCCGTGTGGTAACTCTTGGCCATGTACAGCGCATGATTCCTGCTGTGCAGTACATAGTGGAACGGTTCAATCGTACTCTGGCCGAGCAGCTGTTTGTGCACTATTACGCCCAGGAGATGTGCTTGACGAGACCGAAACTGCTAAGTGTAGAACTGACAAATTTTGGCGACTGCTAAAGTGCAAAACCGCCCGGCCTACGATCAAAAGACCTATTGATGTCATTCGTAAAAACGCGTTTCGGTTAGTCAAGACCATTTCTTTTATCGTTAATTTTGAAATCAATTTTAGACAAACAGCGGTATCACGGAATTTATTTATGAAACTATTTTGATGCCATGTTTTGTTTTAGATCGAGTAGGAACGCGCAGATACGTAAATTTCTATATTTCGCGGAACTTAGGTCTTTTTAGAGGATAAAAGTTAAAATTGGGTGCTGTGTGAGAAAATGTAGAAACCAACAATTATTTTAAGCTTAAATGTAGTGTTAGTGCTGGGTATGGTATAAGTTACAATTGTTAACTAAGCAAGTAAGTACGTAGGTATTATAAACATATTTTGAAATATCGTTTTTGTTAAATAGAAGATCATCGTACAAATGTTTTGAGATACGACAAATGTTTCGACTGACATTGTAATAGAGTAGAAGTTCCAGCTGTGTATGTGTAACGTCCCCCTCTTAGAAAGAGGGGTGGTTAATTAGATTTGGCGATCGTTATCTAGAGGATGACCTCCCTCGATGTTATTGCCCGGTGTGACTGGATAGGTAGAACGTCAACAGAGAACTGAGCAAGACTATTGAGAAGAAACAATACAATACAAGCCCCCTTAAACAAGAAAAATAAGATGAATTTTAATTAATTAATACATAAACCAAAATTGGCAACTTCAATTCAACAGATTTACATTAATGGAATTTAATAGCAGTGTTCAATTACGGATTCGTTCATCATGGTAACGAGTGGTGAAAAGAACGCAATGTCCACGCCTGATTTGCATCACCTAGCGTAGCTTCCTCTCTTGACGCCGTGTATCCCACGTCTCCCCACCTCCACGTGTATACTTGTTCTTCCTCTGATCTTTCTATTCCGAACTTTTCTTTTCTTTCCGGACTTCAGTCTTTTGGACTGTCCTCGTTAGTTCTGGGAGAGCTGTTTCCTTAATGCTGTTTTCTTTTCTCACAAATCGTGCGTCCTAGCACTATAACCTGTCTTTCCTCTCAAGACAGCCACCTGGTCCCCTTTACTTGTATTTAACGAGGAAAGCCTATTCTTTAGGTTTCCCCAGAGTCAAACGTTGTCTTCTCGCATGAAAATTCGGTCTAAAGAAATTCGACCGAGGTCGTTACTTTTAAATTCACATAACTTCCAAAGTGTACGCCTTAATTTAACTGACCAATCGAAATCAGCGGTTCCTAATTTTTCCCCAAGATAATTACTCCTTTCGTCAGATTTTATCAGCCTAAAATCTGAGAAATACGATGCATATCAACATCCCTTTGAAAATGACTATTTGACATGGGATTCACCTCAAACGGTTATGGTTGGTAGCTCTAATGTGTATTTTCTCAGGACAGCGTGGCGAAGCCCGGGTCAATTCTAAATGGGCCGTAGATGTTGGCCTTTCAAGTTTAACACTGACATGAAGGAAAAAGTCGAATTGACCTTTCACAAATACTTTCCTGGCTTCACTGTAATAGAATTTTAATGCACAATGAATTCAACTTTAAGGTTCACTACTCATTCAAAATTCGACATATTACAGTATATCTATATCTCTGTATGTATGTTGGTATGTATGTATGCTACTTATAAATAATATGTATTATTAAGTAATTTGTGGACAGAAAGAAATGAACTGCCTAGAAAATGTAGTAGACAAGAAAACGGGATGAGTTTAAAATGTAGTGCACCAATAAATACAGTGGACTTTAATTTGTAGTGGATTGGAACAATAAATGATGTGGACTATAATTTGGAGTGGAGTGGAACAATAGATGCAGTGGACTATAATTTGAGTGGATTGGAACAATAAATGCTGTGGACTATTATTTTAGTGATTGGAACAACAAATGCAGTGGACATATAATTTGGAGTGGATTGGAACAATAAATTAAGCCAACAGAAGGAAATGGCTACAGAATATAATAAATAAATGCATTGTGGGTCAGAAATTGTAGTGAGTTGAAAATGTAGTGGAGCAATAAATGTAGTGGACAAGAAATATGTACTGGCTAGGAAAATTTAGTGAGTATAAAATGTAATTGACCAATAGATATTTAAAGAAAAACTTAGTGGATTCGAAAACGTAGAGATCAGAAAATATTGTAAAGAAGATAAAGTAGCCAGTTGAAAATAAATTGCACCTTAAAGTGTAATGATTAAAAACTGAATGGACGATAAATGTAGCGACGGGAAAATAATTAACGGCAATTATGGAAAAACTGGAACAAAAGTTCCTATAGTATCCAGCCACACCCAGAAATCGCATCACTTGCTTTTTACTGAGAAGCACAGGGAATTCAGAGATAGCCTTGACCTTAGCATCTATAGGTTTAACTTGTCCATGTCCCACAACATGTCCGAGAAATGTTACACTAGCACGGCAAAACTCACTTTTGGATAAATTAATTGTCAAATTTGCATCGGTGAGTCTGTCAAAGAATTTCCACTACTGCCGAGTCCCGCTCTGTGGGCTGCTATGCACGAAGTTCCAAGTGCACCTTGGTTTTCGAAGGTGCTGACACACCGCCGGCAAGGGCCGGTCCGTTTCTAACTGTTGGAGCCATTCCCCGGGCAAGCAAAAGTAGTTTCGTCCTTCGCTAGGTCTAGGAAGCAGGTAAAGTCTGCTCGCAATCGCCTCCCTCCCTTCCCCGGAAGGGTCTTAGTGACGGGCAAGCAGGACAAGTTTTGGCTCGGTTGTGCTGCACATGCTGACGATTCGACGTCCCACACGTGCAAAAGACGACACTACCTTTACGCCCGACGATGTCGGCCGCTACTACGCCATTCTCTTTGACGAGGTCCAACTCTAAATCACACAAGCTTGAGTGGCTGGTTGACTTTAAACAAACGCACAATGACGCGCACGTCACCTGGTCAGTCAGCTGTATTAAAACCACGAACCCGTCTATTTGTCATCGCTTGGATTCAAATAGAAACTTTGTGAACGTTTGTGTTTTTATTCTCAGCAACAACAACAAGACTATCACCGTCCCAGGTCCCGGATTTTACTTGATTAACCTCAATGGAAATAGTGGTAACGGAGTGTGGGCAACGCTTTCAATCCGTGTAAACGGAGTAAAATGGACACACAATGACAGTTAAAATAAAGCCGTGGTAGAGCAACCAGACAGAGACAAAGAACACGAATCATTGGTGCCGCGTGCCAATCCAGAGATCTACAAGGAAGATGGAATATTGGAGTAGCTCTCACAAAAAGTGCATGACATTGACAGGAATACAAACTACTGGTGCGAGGGTATCTTCACCTCCTTGGGGTTGACACGAACCGCTTCAGATTGAAGTGGAACTAGCATGTAAAGACCGACATCGAGCACTGGGGCTACCCAACGCATAATGAAGACCGTGTTATTTTCTAGATATAACGATATTAAGCAAACTGACATTTTCTTTTATATCATCACCGTCTTGCCAGTAAGTTACCGCGATGGGATAGATAGACCTGTCCACAGGGGAACTACCCCGACCCACCCCTCCAGATAAATCAAACTTTCCGAGTACGCTGCTTAAAGAGAAATTATAATGTCGCTATATTCAAAAATCCATTACTCAGGATACTTTAGCCTGAAAATAAGATCAGCGAGGTTCAAACCTCTATACGGGCATAGGTTGAACAGCTGAGTGCTCTAAACAAAAGTAGAAGTGCGAACCAACCGTGATGGATGGTGTTGAAACCACACTGACAACCGTATCTGTGGGCACTTGTGGTGGGGATTGGACCATTCTTAGCAATCATTGCTGACCTTATATGGATTTCCCTTGAGATTCAAGCCTTAAGCTGTCGTCTGATTTCAGTAGCTATTAATTCTATCAGCCAGCGACTATCCACGAAAGCTACAACGCACGATGAAATCCGCGTCTTGGTCGAAACAAAGCTCAATACAGTCGCAGATCACACAATTAAGGCGCGACGTGACATATTCAAAGATGAGTTTAAGTTCAACCTAATGAAGTCGACAAATACACATCCATTAAAAATGAAATATCTGCTACATCGCATAAGGCATACACTTACATTGTAAAGGAGCTAATAAATCATGGAAGAGCTGAAACCCACGAGGAGCTCATGAAAAATCATGTTTGGAATTCTTCATAAGATGTGTTTGTTCCTATTCTTTGTCGTTTGAGCCTTTCGAAAAACAATGACTTGCGCACCCGCTTCTTCGTGTCGGACGACATGCTAATCCCAAATGCGCCGCTACCGTATTAATAGCACCTCTTTAATACGCAAGTTAAATCGATCCCTTGCCTTGTGCCACCACTCCTGATTTCCTTTTTCGTAACATAACGCAAAACAAAAGCATGATGCAACGGAGTATAATCTGGCGATACCTCAAATTGCACTTGTGGATTTCTTTGTCCATTCTAAGTCTAGTCGTAATGGTTCGCTTTTCCACCCGATCCCTACATTGTTAAAGCTTCAAGGCTAAATTTGTTAACACTGTTAAGGCTCTCAGGCGTTAACAACGTATACTTTCATACTGTACAGTATACGTTATATGCCCTTAAGGCTTAACATTGTTAACTGCCACTTGGACTGCTCTTACGCATGTGCGTCATTTTCTATCAAACATCCGGTCAGTGAAAAAAACGCTTTTACTATAGGACTATACGATCAAACGAGTACGTTGCAAACGAAATTAAAACTGTCAGTAAGTTGACATTTGTAAATAGGGTTCTAAATACATGAACAAAATGGGCTAGCTTGTAACCAAGTAGGATTAAAAGTAATTTTTTGTACATCAGTGTGCTTAATACATCCTTGATGAAGTATGCTTTATCGGAGTCATCGCTTTTGATGCACTTAAGAACTTCAACTTTTCAGAAATATAATGCTTTCATAGTGATAAATCTCATTTCCTTTGAAAACATTTATTTATTTGTGCAAAGTATGGATAACAAATGACAATGATATATTTTCTAGTACTCTTCATCGCATGTTTTCATCACAGGAGTCTGCAGTTTTATCAATAAAGCACGACGAAATTTCTGACAACATGAAATCACCTTATCACCTTATCGGTATTATAAATTAACTTATAATACCGATAAGGTGATTTCATGTTGTCAGAAATTTCGTCGTGCTTTATTGATAAAACTGCAGACTCCTGTGATAGCATGATCTAGGACTAGCAGTCTTGGAGCTTAAAATTCCGGATCGGATAGGTCCAGTTACTGAAAGTTAATAATAGTTGCATGACAGAATTTTATTCATTAAAAAAAAAGCTAGTCATTGTTATATTATTTGCTTTAAACTGGAAGATGGCCTTGATTAGCGAACTGAGAGCAAAACTATTTGATCATATAGTCTATGTCCATTAAACGCTTAAATTTGTTTGGAGAAATAGTAAGCGTCTTATTCAGGCATGATGTTTAATGGGCTTACCTTTGGAGGAAATAAATCCGGACTACTTATAGCATTCGGAAAATCAGGAACTTGTTTTTATTGAAAAAAGAAAAATTGGTTATGGTCAGACAAAATTCTTGGACCTGCAAGCCAAAAACATAGTTGGTACGGAAACTGAGAAAAATGTATGTTTCTGTTAATCCTAACGAAATGCATTTTGAGACCTCACGATATGTGAATGATGCAATTTGTACTTGTTCAATTTTGTATCGTTAGCACGACTTTGTCGTTTCTTGTTTTTTGATTTTAAAATAGGACATGTATTGTTATATGTTGTAATCTTCTTTACCATCAGCAAATTGTGCAAAATATAATTCAAACCAAAAGACAGTGTAAACACTTTCGACATGAGTTCTGTAATTTTTACAGACATCTCGTTTGAAAAGTTCTTAGTATTAACTTCATCATACTGCCCAATCTATCTATCTAGTAACAAAGATATTTAATTCAAATAATTTTACTTTGTTCAGGTTATTAGAACTAGTGCAAATTTGCAGTTTTTCCGTCATGTTCGCGATTTTTGTATTGTAACAGTAGTATTCTTTTCCTCTTTAAAATAGGTATGTATAATTAAATGAAAGAGGAATCTATCGTATCTAAATTACCCTCTGTTACTTTTTACTGTGCGCACAATGTATTGATGGTATGAATGCTAGCACTTTCAAATCTGTGTGTTTAATCTTCATCTTAATTCATTCCTTATTTTATACGGCGTATATTCACCTGCTATTTTACTTGTGTATGCAGGAACGGCCTTAGCAAAAGCGGGGCCAATTTGGATCTTTTTGGTGGGGCCCCCTGTGAGCACGGCATTTGGAAACAAACTTTTAAACAAGTTTTATATGATATCAAACTTAAAATTTTCTTCTGTCGCTTTAAAATTACTGTCTCTCTCTATAAATATATTTTTTTTTAAATTACTAACGCGCGTGGCCCCTGTGAAAGCAGGTCCCGATTGGGCTTAATCGGTCCAATCCGTCTAAGGCCGGACTGACTGAAAACATATGAAAGTAAAATATGTGTACCTAAAACATTCTTTGTAAGCGAGGAACTATTTCAACAAGTTCGTGACCTAAGCAAGTAAATAAATGTTACATGTGGAAAGGAGCTTTTAACAATGTTGATAGATGGCTTCAAAAGTACCATTCTTTGATACTTTCAAAAAATAAGTCAAACTGTGACAAATTGAGAGGGACAGACATAGATGCTAAAGACCTATGCTGCGAAGTTGAGAGATTGTGGTTACTATTATGTTCACATGCCACATGAATGTATGTTCGTATGAACATATCTACTGGGTTGATCTGGTTTCGGTAAGTACGTTATTTGGTGCCGATGCCATTAAAGTCAATTACCTTACTCATGGACGTACTAGGGTAGCTGATCCAGACTGTTCTAATGATAGTATTCGAACACGCGCCCTTTCGGTCGATAGAACTCTTGTAATAATGGAACTTAAGTATGTTAACCCCCCTGATAGTGCAGAAGGTACATACTTATTAACAATCACTCTCTACTCCCTTCATATACGCAGGCATATGCTTTTTCAAACCCCTCCATGTGTATGTAATTAATGGACGTCCGCTAACGAATGAAGTCTACTTAAAAGTAATACGTTTCATGAGCTTTTTCTTTTTACCCGGTACATGCATAAATATGAAATTAAAAATTTCATGTGCAATTAAATTTCTTGATCTTTGGTTCTCTTGCCCTTTATTAACGCGGCTACCATATTTATAAATAAGAATTGTGTAATAACGGTAATAAACTTCTATTATTATCTTCTTAAAGATATTAAACGTTTTCTCATGCGTGTATACAACATGAACATATGTGAATGCATGTTTCATGTTAAATTCTGAGTTCTACATCATGCCGGTATACATATATATGTATGATGTATGTTTTACATCTGTAATGTAAGTTTGTGTGCATGTATGTAGGTGGGGATGTTTTTATATGCCTATCATGTTGTACGTAGGTAGGTAGATTACACGCATGTCGACTAAAATGTTTAGGTATAGTTTGGTACAGTTATGTATTACTATATGCACTGCTGTATTCATTTTCTGTATATTTTTAATTTTTCTATGCATGTAATCCGTTATGTCTGCAACAAATCTGTATTACTTCTGTATGATGCGAATGACAATTAATGCGTGACTGAATCTTTGGCGTGTAAGTGTTCGGTGGGAGGGTGGACCGAGGGATGGGTTCATTGTTGGTTTTATGAGGTATAATGCCATTTTTCTACACATGATAGGTTATACATTGCAGTTAGTATATTTGGTGGAGGAAGAACCCGAGAAAACTCCGGGAAGAACCACCGACCAACATTAAGCTACTGGCAGGGCCACGGACAGGGTTTGCGGGCCCTAGGAAATTTCTCCAGTGGGCCCTTATTTGTAAATGTTCTCTTCGGCGGTGGGCCCTCAGAATTCTGTCCTACTTGTCCTGCCGTGTCCACGGGCTTGGCTACTGGCAAGCTTTCTTATATTCTCATGTTTGTTGATTTGAGACTCGGAACTCACGCGGATAGTGAAATGTGTGAGTGATATGGAAAGGCGAGCGCCTTAGACCGTTCATCTATCCAGGGGGAGTTAGGGGCAGATAAGCAAACTGCCAGTTAAACGTCTTGTGAAAAGTCTACTACCAGCCAATATATAGCATGGGTTAAACAGCCCCATGCTAGACAAAAGTTACTTATTGTTGTACACGAACATTATCATTTGTAAATTAGAGGCTGGTGAACAATTACTTTTTGTATGCTTGCCAGATTGGCCGATATTTATAGTAGTGTTAGAGATCACCGGAAATCGAAAACAAACAAAAATAACTGGCAACACGTATTATGTGTGTGTGTGTGTGTGTGTGTGTGTGTGTGTGTGTGTGTGTTATTTTTAACGAAGTTTTAACAATCTGAGTCATAACCATACAATGTCTGCAGTGTGGCAGTTAATAATGATCACTAGCAATGGGGCATCATGCCGCAGACACGTGGCATCGCGTCACACCCAGTCACATTATCCTGACACCAGGATGACCAGTCCTTAACACTAACTTCATAATGCTGATCGTCCATTTGTATAAGTCTTTGGTATGACTCGGCCGGGGTTTGAACCCGCGACCTCCCGCATCCGACGCGGTCTTAACACGGGATCAATCGGAACACATCGTGGCTTTTCTTCCGAAATCGTTGTGTTTACCGATCATTGGCGGAAAGACCCGAACGTGCTCCGATGTCTCAGGACGTTTTAAGCCAATTAAATTGGGGGGGGGGGGCGCGTTTGTGCTTTTTGTTTTGTTTTTCAGGCAATAAGAGATCGCAGCCAAATCAAAATAATTCCACATTAAAGAAATAAATAAAACTAACCAGTGGTTTTTTTGTATAAAGTTTACTTCGAGGATTTTGATTAAGCTATTTGTATTAATTCGTTGCACAAATGATAGGTTTGGCACTCAAAAAACACTCCCCCAACTCATCTTTTATTGTGTTCATTTCCAACAGTACTTGGCCTGACAAAGCGGTTCACACAAACAATAAGTGGCTTATGCATGATTAAAGTTTGCTGTTATTATAAAAAAAATTGGCATGCTTCTCATTACCCCTTAACCATATATATATATATATATATATATATATATATATATATATATATATATATATATATTTACATCTGCAACAGACGTACATAAACATGTACACTAAGTTCATTTAAATCAAAGAGTTAGGCATTCGATCTCTGCGAAAGGCAATCACGAAGCAAGCCAATCCATTTTCATTATATTTAAAGGAAATGTAAGCCAAATTAAGATTTAGTTTATTTCTGAATTTAGAAACACAAATCTCAACTAATTAGGATACTGCCCTCAATCGTAATAAAAACTGGGGTGTAATAATACGAAATTCCAGAAAAACGTTCGAGGAAATATTAAAACACATGCAGAAAATATTCAATGAATGTTCAGCTCTGGAGCCCTGTGACGTATGCTCAATCAGATGTCGCCAGATGTTTGATAGAAAATAACGCACATGCGTAAGAGCAGTCTGAGTGGCAGTTAACAATGTTAAGCCTTAAGGGCATATAACGTATACTGTACAGTTTAAAAGTATACGTTGTTAACGCCTGAGAGACTTAACAGTGTTAACAAATTTAGCCTTGAAGGCTTTAGCAATGTAGGGGTCGGGTGGATTTTACCTCCACCAACGCTAGCTTTATAGGTTGCAGTAAATCAGAACTATACCCCACAAAAAAGATTACCAAAAACTCAGATACTGAAGCTTTTGCAGAAACATTCCATTTGAAACAAAATGTGATGATGATGATGATAACTTTGATGACAATGTACCCCTTGCACAATTTGTAGGCTTTGCATGTATTGACAGAGAAAGCAGTGTAAGTAAGTAAATACCGACTAAATCAGAACTTAAATTTCTGGTTGGTTGGTTGGTTGGTTGTTGTAGGGTTTAACACCATTTTTCAGCACAAGATAGGCTATACATGGAGGCCAGTATAAATGGTGGAGGGAGAACCCAAGAAAACCCTGGAAAGAACCACCAACCCATGAGAAGCTACTGGCAAGCTTTCTCGCATAACCACATTGGCCCAATCTGAGACTCGAACCCACACAGACA
>JAECUM010052618.1:0-27803 GCA_016617855.1 Megalonaias nervosa
TTGAAACATAATACATTTAAAGGTTTAATTCCTGTAGAAACAGCCATGTAAAGTTTTGCAAACACTACGGTTTTTCTGTTTTAATTGTTTGTCTTGTCTATGTTTTGTATATGCCTTTGAAAAAGACTCATTAAGAGTCGAAAGCGCTCAGGCTAGTTAGATACTAGTTTTGCACTGTTCGTTGTCAGTTTATTGCATTTATCTTAATCAATCCCTGACACACGTGATCCCTTGTTGGATCCAGTGCACTTGAAAGGACTGTTATTCGCCATATGATTTGTATTCTTTATATATATATATATATATATATATATATATATATATATATATATATATATAAAGGAGAAAACAGTATAAAGGAGAAATCAGCAGTGAAAATGACACACACACACACACACCACACACACACACACACGCACACACACACACACGCACACACACCTTAAAACAAAATAGGAATGTATAAATCAATGACAAGTCTATAAATTTTACCCTTAAAGCCCGCCGAAACTTGGAACTGTCAAACTACTTCAACAATATATAAAGACAATATTAAAATTCAGACTACCACTAGAATTAAACCAAAAAGAATTCAGCGAAGATCAAACCTTGCAAACAACTGGTAAAGGGGAGAAAGAAGGAAATCCTACCAACAGGAAATACCTAAAGGAAGGTGAGTACGGACCCGGAAACCCCTAGAACAAGAGAGCTTGAATATTTAGAAGCAAAAAACTTCGCGTATTTAGAACGTTAAGAGACGTCTCTAAAGTTCTAACTAGTCACAAATAACACCACTAATAGAGGACAGGGAAAAGACAACAAATTAAACATAAATATCAAACTTTTACATTTCTTAAAGGTGGTGAATCTCCAAGTTCTTATCATGAAGATATGTTAGGACCAAAATAAAGCTAATAGATACGAAATCGGTGAGAATAGTGATTACTCACATTTAATAAATAATACGTGAATCTATATGAACACTGACAATATAACTAAATCAAAGTTTATAACAATGCCAGTATTACAACAATTTCTCAAAACGGAAGCCATCTCCTGGTGGTAACACAAAGCGAGCTGAAACCCATGGGATAGACATGACAGACCTAGCAATAAAGGAAAGGCCGACGTATTGGAGAGTGCCCGTATGACTTATTGGATAATGCATAGATACAACATATATGCGAGCTTTTATGCATAATCGGAAGCGGATCCGATCGTACACCTGACGCAAGAACAACCATCATTGTCAGAGGATACCATAGTAGTAAAAGATAAAACATTAGGAGTGATCGACGCACACAAGATAGAAAGACCAATTGCACTGACATACATAGACGTCTGCCTTACTGGAATTCCAGCTGAAGTTCACGATACAAAGGCTCCAGCAAACATTTGATGTAAATATCCAATAATCGAAAATGGCGATGTATTCAGAACACCCAACCATATAAACCAGAGCCAGGATCATAATGATGGAAAAAAACAAACCAGGCCACCAAGTTCAAACTCTTCTTCTATATCCATGGCTTCCTAATGAAGTCATGGTATAGAGGAGGTATCTTCCACCATAAATGCAGTAAATGTAGGAAAACAAGGCACGATCCCAAGCACAGCTCCCCAGAAAGAGAAGATCCAGAAATCAACGGCATGGTAAAACCAGATAAGACCGTACTAACAATTGCCCCAAGACAGGAAACAAAGGACCCAAAAGGAATCAGAAATAAACAAATCAATTAGAAGAAAATATCCCCTGAAACATATCCAGAGGAACAGACAATGGGACGGAAAAAGAAGACAAGATAACAGAAAAAGAAAATGACAGAATATTATAAACTGGACTTTCAAAATGTAGAAGACGACAGA
The DNA here is from genome assembly GCA_016617855.1 of Megalonaias nervosa. Classification (NCBI taxonomy): domain Eukaryota; kingdom Metazoa; phylum Mollusca; class Bivalvia; order Unionida; family Unionidae; genus Megalonaias; species Megalonaias nervosa. Next base: position 1,867 of record JAECUM010052618.1, read on the forward strand.
AGAGAGACTCTAGCAGTGCAAGCGACTAGACACCCAAATGAGAAAGAATTACCAACATAGCCGGAAACAACAACAATAACAACAACAAAGAAAAAAAACGATAACAACGATAGGGAAAGAGAAACCCCGAGAGCTACATCCTGAACAACCAAATCGAAAAGAACTAAAACTGGAGGGTATTACAGCTTGAGGCACCAGTGTCTGAGAAAGTTCCAGAACATGTGAAATATAATCAAAAAAGAAATGCTAAATGCAAAGAAAGACCGCCAGTTCACATCCAGACAGAACGCCAGCAGAGACCACATCTAGCAAAGATAACAAAATAGTGTAACGAGGAAACCCATGGACTTCAATTTTCGTTTCATTATTTAATAATTCGTTTCGTTAAAGTTTATGTTGTGATTTTAAATGTTTGGCGGGCTCTGTAGTGCCAACTACGTCTTAGTTTTGGGTCACGTAATTCCGCTTGGGTATATATACGGGCCAGCTGTGGCTGCTATGGTGGTGTGTTAAGAAGCAATATAGAGTGAAGATGTCCCCTGCCACTTAGCAGTATAACCACCCAGCCAGAACAAGCACACTTGGTCGTATTACGCTGGACAGGAGGGAGCCAGGCCAGGGAATCGGAAAAGAATAGGGACAAGGTCTTTCGTCGACCAAAAGCCCGGCGCTACAAGGCTCGTCCAAGCAACGCAGAGGTCTTGCGGTAATACACGTTTTTGACTGAGGATAACTCTTCTTTCATCATTTCGCACTTTCGTCTCTCTCTGTCGATCTCGATCGGATAATGACACGACTCGGCGACAGCCCTGCGACCAAGTCGGCGACTAAAAGAAGACCCAGTCAGCGACTGAGACCAACACTGCGACAGGTCGGCGCCCAGTCGGTGACTCTGCGACAAGTCGGAGACCAGAGGAAGACCAGTCGGTGACTCTACGACAAGTCGGCGACCAGAGGAAGACTAGTCGGCGACCTTGCAACCCAGTCGGTGACTGCGACCGAGGCTGCGACAAGTCTGCGACCCAGTCGGCAAACTGCGACCCAGTCGGCGACCAAGACTACGACACAGTCGGTGACTGCGACCAAGTCTGTGACCAAGACTGCGACAAGTCTGTGACCAGCCGGCGGCCCTGCGAAAAGTCGGCGACCAAAAAGCCAGGAGTAAGACGGTATCCCGCTGAAATAGAAATCTGTCACACTCGGGAGTGACAGTCTTCAGACAGATTCAGCGAGGTATCACTCCAAATACAAGACCTATCATAAAGAACCCGAGATAGCGAGACTCGGGGCAATGTAGCCGAGGGAGTTTCCGCTACAACAGAATGGAGAAGAAAACCCCTACAAAAGAAACATAGATATGGATATAGGTGAAAACAGTGGAGAGAGAGAGAGAGAGAGAGAGAGAGAGAGAGAGAGAGAGAGAGAGAGAGAGAGAGAGAGAGAATGAAGCACGCATACACCCTAAAAAACATAATAGAATACAATAAATAAATGATAACCAAACAATAATTTGGTTGTTAAAGCCCAAAGACAACCAAAATAAAAATACAAAATTATATAAATATGATACCTTGACTGCATAAACCTGCAAGATCTCATGCAGAGGTCACACAAAACGTATAAAGTGTAAGGTGAGAAAGGAACGGAAAGTCGACCAGTAGGAAGACAAATACTGATCCGGAGAATCGTGTCCTTGTAAAACTTCGATATTTTGGACAAAATGGAAAAACCGCAATCGAAATTTATTGTAACTAAAGCAAGCCTTGGAGTATTTAAAACGTTTCTGAGGATTCAGCTCCAAAGCTCTACCCAACTATATATGTTGGGAAGGAATTGGAAGTATCCACAGATGACACAATAGGGACGTGTACCAAGATGAGAGGTCTAATACTCTGTTACTTTAGACCATTTATACTAAAACCAGTCCAACTACTGATGTAAATTACTGTTATGAATAGTTCGGGCTTTATTTCAACAATGAACAGAACATTAGATAAACGATTAAAAATAAAAAATAGGGGAAATCATAATAATAAGACGTTTAAAATAATATGACATTGCCGTTTATCATCACGCAAATGGCCCGTATGCTGGTTTGAAAAACGTTGAAGATTAAACATTATGAATGAAACAGTATCAGACGAGACTGAACCTAACCAATCGACATTATTTAAATTTCCAAAGACAACATTTGCAAAGAAAACACCGGTCCAGATTTCTTTTTAACTAGCAAGGTCAGAGAAAGAAAGAAAGAAGATTAATAACCTGATATGATATACTCCAGCTCCACTGTACACAAATGCACGAGTAAAACAAACGTCTGGAAATAAATAGGAAAAGACAGAAATGGAAAAGAATAAATAACTCAAGCGGGAAAATCTGTGGCAAAAATAAATACTTCTTCATCGCAGGGGTCTCAAACTCAAATCACCACGAGGGCCACACGAGGACTAATACATTGTCTCGAAGACTGCAACACTGAAACCTTTCCATTTGCATTATTATTTTACAAAATCAGGGCCGCGTGCGGCTTTGGGACGTGTGTTTGGGACCCCTGGTCTATTGAGACCTGCAAAGGAGTCAGAAAGGTGAAAGGAGTAGGAGGTGGGTATATGGGTAGATGAGGAGATCAACAGGGAAAGGTGTGATATAGTAATGGTTGTAATAAAACTTTAAAAAATCTGGCGAAAAATCTCATGAAAGAATCAAAGTATGACAGTATGATTAACAAAATATGTTGACTTATTTGTAAGGTTAGAATGTATGTAGCTGTTAGAAATAAACGCATATAGTAGATAAATTTGATGCCTCTTCTAGCGGGACAAAGGACAACCGAGTACACTTTAAGGGTTTGAACATTTGCGTACAAAAGTGAATTTTACATGAGCGTCTACGTTTGAGTATATGGATGTGAGAGGAGCATGAAGAAGTGGATCAAGGATTACAAAAATGATTATTTGCTATATAGAATCAACATTGCTCAACTACCCCCCCCCAACCCCCCAAACAAACGAAGAAAAAAAAAATGGAAAAAAAATATATCAGCCCGAAAAGCTGAACAAGACAGATGCAAATCTTGGATTAAAATCTTTTGTGCATTTGTACTTAAGAGAATTACTGCCTACGTCAGCAAGGATGTAAAACACTAATTATTTTCAGGCTCAGATCAAGTAAGAAGAAATGATATAAGAATTAATGGCCTCGGCAATTTGGTATTAAAGATTGCCATTAATGCAGATGGCACGTGGCAGAGCTAATATTAGCTAATTGTATTTCATTGCAAATTTACTGGTTTCAAATAAAACGTGTTCAGAAAAAGAATACAGCAAAATGATTTTATGAGGAACTAGTTTGCATGTACCAGACCAATCACAAACCCAATCTGGAAATTTTCGCCAGATTTTTTAAATATTTCTTTTTTGGCGCTGTAATGGCCGTTAAATTTAAAATTTTGGCCTCTTCAGCATACCAAGAAAAGATATACTTTAAATATTTGTGTGTAAATGTATCAATACCTAAGCTTCCAGAAGAGTTTTCCGTATAAATAACACTTGTCAGTATATAATAAATTCACAAAGCCCATGGATTATACGGGCATCCTTCATACACAGTCTAGTTTCATTGAAATTCCAAGGCCGGATTCGTACATTGGCAAAATGAAGAAGGTTGTATATGGTATACTTGACATGAGATTAGTCAAGTAGGTGCAGGTCTACCCGTATCAAACAATTTGTGGAACACTTCCAAACTATTACCTGATTCTGCGTTCCAATAAAGAATTACCAGTCACAAAATAAATAAATGAAAAGAACCACAAACAAAAACAAAACAAAATCAACACCTTTTTAAAAATTAGTTTCATTTAAAATTCGGTATTTTAGGTTAGTTGTAATGTTCAGTATTTCATTGATGTAAACGGCCGATTAAATGACATATACCTCTTGACAATTTTGATTTCGGCAAAGAAAATTTATTCACTGCAAGAGGTATGTATTATACCACTAATTATATATATATATATATATATATATATATATATATATATATAGAGAGAGAGAGAGAGAGAGAGAGAGAGAGAGAGAGAGAGAGAGACTGGGAACCAATATGTTGGAACGGACATTTAGAATTGGCGTATGGTCCTGGAAGATCGATGGGGGTGTAAGTAAGTCTACAAGAATCAGTGGGATGGATCCGTTACTGGGGTCCAGGGGACAAAGCCCCTGGAAGTCCTGTATTTTAAACGTCTTCAGGTCATAATTTTAGCCATAATGATCTTAATAAAAGCTTACTCAAGGAGACGGTCCGCTTGAAGAAAAAAAAAAGGGGGGGGGGGCTCCGCCCATAGAATATTTAATAATTTGAAAGGCACGCTTGCTTCTTTAAATGATCTCTACAGTTTTCATAATTAATGTTATAAAATTAAATATCTACTACATAAAAAATAGAAAATATTTATGTGCTATAAAGATATTATTTATTGTTAGCAGATATAACGAAATATGAATGAAATGGAGGTATTGTATGTTACGAGTGGCGAAACCACGAGTGTCTATGTAAAATGTTTCCATCTCACGAGTGAAATAATGCCCTATATCTACTAAACAAACGTATATTTTCTTTTTTATGTATGTTTTAAGGCAAAAACCGTCGATTTGCGTGGACTGTTTTCTCCAGTCTATGCCAGTGCTATCAACGGCTGCATTACTACATCGATAAAGAGACACAGTAAGTTTAGGTTAGTGAAGATTTACAAATTTTGGATAGTGCACATGACGCTTTAAGTTGTATAAATTGTCAAATTAATGTCTGTTTTCATGCAAAATTGATTTATTTTCAATAACACATTTCTTGCTCGGATTGATAGAGTTAACATTGTTAAGGTGGGTGTACTGTAGGAATATAACTGAACAGTCGTATCTGACAGACTTCAGAACTTAACAGCATTAAACAACAGATTGTAATGATTGTGTGTTCAGTTGTAATTTTTATTTTGAATTTGTTGATTTCTGCATTAAAACGTGAATTTTTGTGTGGTCTTGGCAAGCTTGAAGTCTACTTGGTAACAAACGATACACTCAGATTTCGATTGGCACTTAATTTCGGTTTGCAGTCAACACACCTCAGAGCCTGATTTCTTTATCGTTTTCAGACGTAATTATAATTGTGATGGAGTTAAATCGCTACTTAAACAATTTTATCACTATATTTAATCAATTATTTTTTTTTAAGATGTGTATCGTTTGCGAAAAAAATGTGTTCCATTTGCGAAAAATGTGCACCATTTGTAAAAGATATGTACCAGTTGTCGTAGAGTGTAACAGCTATACGATGCTCTCTGTCACAAGGGCTCGTTACATGAAAATTGAGAGTGCCGTCAATGAATAAACGGCTGGATGGGCCAAGCCTGAAACAGTGTAACACAAAGGAAGACACGGGTCCACACCCCTCGGTATTTCCAACCCTGCTACTTTGTCCTAATTACGTCTGCTAATTTACAACTTAGGCCATCCGTACTCAAGAATAGTTCAAGTTCCAAAACAGCTCAACACACTTCGTTCATTTCGTGACATTCTAGAGAAAAGTCAACAGTTGTTCGACGATTTTGACGAAACGACAAGTACATTGAAGGAAGAGATCGTTAACATTCGGATAGTCTTGGATTTCACCATTGACCGAAAGGTAAAATACGAACAACCTCAACCTCTCTTACCTTTCGGTCACTTGGTTTAAGTGAAAATTAGAGCACAAGAAAGAAAGACACCATGGTTATTTACTTGAATACTGAACGCGCAGCCATTCAGTCTCCCTCGAGTAAATTGAAACAAGTATGGAATATAGATTAAGCTAAATGACAAACCAACAAGAAGTCATTCAAACGCAAATTTGTTTACAATTGATCAAGTCATTATTATGCTTTAATAAACATGGCTAACGAACATAAGATTGATTTTTTTCCCTCTATCTTTCCCTTTCCCCTTTCCGTTAGTTGGTTGGTCTGTAAATTTTGGCATCATTTATAGGTCCAGACACATCGTCGCAGGACAAGATGAAAATCCGCTACGCTTGTTTCTTCACGGAATTTCCCCAGTAGCCTGCGACAATTGCACAGAGAGAGAGAGAGAGAGAGAGAGAGAGAGAGAAGCTGCTTTGTGACATTTATTAATATTTACAATAATCTGTTTGTAGAACTCTAATATAAGTTTGCTTTGTTTCTTTATAAAGAAAACCCCAAATAACACCGAGTAGATTATAGTTGTGTGTGCCTCCTAACCAAGAAATTTACCGTACAGTCTTGAGAGGCAAATGCAACTTTGTGCCAGTGACCGGTATATAAATCCCTTGTGTACACATACCATTACGATGACCCAGGATCTTGTAGATCACTTGCTGAAAATTCAAGTTCAATGTTTCATCCAGCTAAAATTCATTTTCTCTCTCACCCTACAGATTTCCACGTATTTTTATTCCCTACGCATAAATGAGAGAGAGAGAGAGAGAGAGAGAGAGAGAGAGAGAGAGAGAAGATAAAAGGGAAAGCAGAAGGGATGTTGATGAAATTGTATACCATTTTTAATTCATTTATAAAACGGGGATTATTAATATTTTTGTTCCCGTAATTTTCTTATGTCGATAATGATTAATAAGAGAAAATTCATCACTACTGATCTAGAGAGTATACAGGCAATAACCTACTGTGGAAACCATGCTTATATATGCATTCTCATGCGCCATGGGTGGATTACAATTAGATATACAAACAGTATTGGTATATCAAATTGCTTTATACCAACACTTTCAAAGTGATGTTATATATACCATACATATATATAAAAGTGTCAGCTTAGACTTTGTAGCGGTAACCGGTTTGATTGCCTCAAAAGATTTTTGTACTGTTCTCTGCAGGTCGCCTTCAGATTCTCCGTGTCCTTGTGCCAATGCAGGCTTTGCACACTATGCACAGGATGCCAAATTTTTTGGAGGGGATGGAGAATTGTTGTGCTATCAGTTAGTGAATCTTGAGCTGACTAAATGAGACTGGAATGATCAGCTTTACTACTTTGATTGCCTAATTGTAAACGTCAATAGGTTTTTTTGAAAGCGTGCCGTAAGCAGCAGTAAGAGAGGAGCATAACGGTAAATTGTACTGACCTTTTTATTTATTAAAGTTATTTTTTTGTAGTCATGCCAACACTTTTCAAATTGTCTATTAAGTTCGACTCTACTTGGATCTTTGGCTTTTGTAAAATTTCTTTGTCGTGCTTTTGCTCACTTTGTTTTCATTTTCAGTTGTGTGTTAGCCATCTTCTATTTAACTTAAAGGTAATTTGGAAAGGTTAGGTAAGAAAAGGTTACTAAATAATAATCATAACCAGAACAAATGTTAACTGTATGTAATACTTTTAATAATGAAAAATAATATGAATTTTACTGTATAAATAAAAGAGATGATTTTCACATCTTCAAGACGTGGAGACGAGAAAGACATAACTGAATTTATAGACACCGCAGTTACTGTAAACCATTCCATAATGGATACAGAAAAAAGTTACAAGATGGAATAATTTCTTGTCTATCACAGATTATTAGCTTGTGGAATACCGTTTAAATCTACTTCGGTATTAACTGATTAGTTTAAACCCGCTTCATTTTTGCAACCGTTGATGCATACGACGATACTAACCATTTCCGTAACGATGTAACCGGGCAACAATAATACACCGTCACAACCAACTGCATAATCTATTTTCACTTTTTAATATTTTTGTATTGTTGAACTTTTACTGTTCTCTAACGATCTGTGCCTTGCTGTCCTGAAATTAATAGCTCCATTAACATTTTAGCTGTGTCCAGATACGTCCAAACAGATTGTATATGTACGTAATGGTGTGCTGGATATCATTTCATCCATTTTGTGTAAGACTCTCATATTAACTGATTTTGGTGATTTTCAGGTAATTCTTTGTGCTTGAAGGTTTGATGTGTTAAAATTGTGCGTGATAAACATTGTATCCACAAAAAAATGAAAAATTGATTGTGTAATATATATAAATGTTTACTCAAATAAAATCTGATATCAGTTTTAAAGTCCCCATAACTACATCAAAATTCATGTCATTTTCGTAACCTCCATTCTTGATAAAAATCTCGTGGACCAGAAAGTTGTCATGTGTTCATTGTCTGTTGTCATGTGTTCGTTGTATGTTTTTGTGCATGCTTTTATTCGCGTTGTGCTCCCTTGAGAATTTGATCCGTATACACTGAAGGTGCACAGACTCTTAAAACCAGTCAAAGCAACACGTTTTGTCATCTTTTCAGTCAAATCCATTGTTTGTCTGATAAACAAGATTTATCGAACTCCGGTGAATTTGGGAAGATCTTATATTTCATATTTTTCTTTTATTGACTTTGTCAGGCAATTGCTGAAGAGAAACTGGCTTTGCACAAAGAGAAACATGCTTTACATGTTGAAGCTGTGATCCTGCAAGTTTAAAAAAAAAAAATTAGTTTGTTGTAGTTCTATATTGTACCATTGTTAAAACGCATGTAGTAGCAAACGGAATGATGACCATCTCAGATGAACAAGACGAGCAAGCAAAGAAATAAATACCTTCAAACTGATTTTATACGCTGGATAAAAATTTAAAGAAATAAAGACATTCAAATTAAGATACCTTAAGAACAATGCAAAGCATGCTACTTTATTAAAATTTATTAATTATAACAGCATATACTATTTATTCATAGAGCTTATCACAAAATACAATAATATATGAGATAGTATATGTCAATATTGTAACTATTTTATATTACATCCAAATGTTGTCTATGTGAATAATACTCCAATAATGCAGACCATTTTATCAGACTCTAACAGGTCTCTGGCAACAGCCAAGAGTTGATGTTGTGGATAATATTTAATACACGAGTACTCTCTACGTTATAATGTCACTATTATATATAGAAAGCTTATCATTATCCGTGCGTTATAAGTGTATATTTCTATTTATAAAAAAAAACAAAAAACATAAAACAAACTGTTTCTGAACACAGTATTTACGAACAGATGATTAAGACACATTTGAGAGTACGAGACTGGTTCAATGAATATTAATTCACAAATCAAACTGAAACATATCAGTCATAAAATATACTCCCTACACATGAACAATAATCTAAGATCCAATCCCTCTTAAAAGAACTAGTCTTTTATATAGAATTATTTCGATGAACATTTTTTTATCAATGAAGAGTTGCATTTTTATTATTGTTATTATTATTATTATTATTATTATTATTATTATTGTTGTTGTTGTTGTTGCTATTATTAATCATAAACCAGGTAATATTCCTAGTGTATTAAATAATTTGTACAATTTTCTTTAACTGTTTAAAAACAAAGGATATTACATTGACAAATATGAAAACAACTTTGAGGAAACAAATACACCCAAACTTCTCAAGTTAAAAATTAATGATGATTATATATGTGTAAAGAAAAAAACTTGAGAGTATTATTTTCATTTGTATTACTGTAATAGGTTTTAAGGGGAATATGTTAACTCGACTTGTGTATTTATAATGTTGAGAAATGTGCAACCCTTTGTAAACTTGTCTTCTATATTTATGCAACAGTTATTTATCACTACAGGCAAAATATGCCTTTAAATATATACATCGTATGATCTTGGATATAGCGACAAAACATATGGGTTATTATATAGATAGCAACAAGATGTGTATTATTACATATAACGACAAAATACTATATAATATTATATATAGCTACAAAATATACCGTATATTATTATTGTATATATCAATAATGTATGTTCATACAAACATATACTTATGTACGGGAAGATTAATAAATAGTGTATATAATTGTTAATCGAATTTTTGATGCTATTATAAAATCGTGTAATTGTTCGTTTTAATGTCACATTTCTAACAAATCTATGTGGGTTGTTTTCTAGACAGAAGTGATAAAACAAAATTGTCCTGTAGGTTGACTACATATATCATTATAGGCAGAAGAAAAATCGGTAATGCAGCGTATTTTTGGGGGTATTTTTATTGTATTTATTTTTTTCGTTGTTGCTGTTGCTTTTCGTAATAAATTCTGAATCGTTTTCATAGTCTTGCAGAAAAGGAAACGAAACGCACGGACGTTTGCTTCGTCCTTTTCTTCCTCTCTTAATCATAGTATCTCAATAAAATCATGTTTCGCTGGCCTCGTAAGAATATTTGAAACACGTCGTAAAACTTCATTATTTTATTCCAAACTAATTAGGCTTTCAAGACCAATGTCATTTACACTACACTATACAAAATGGGATTATAAAATGTGACAGATTTATTACGTGTGTGTATTTAATCATCTACTAAAGTTATCGCCACTGAAATGGGCGTCCGCAGGAATTTTTCCGGGGGGGGGGGGGAAGTAAGCCATAATTGGCAAAGGCAGAATTAAAGGTATATATTTATATACTGCACAATGGATTTTGGGGGTGGTGGGGTGGTAGAATCAACTGCCCCCTCCTACCCTCACAGCGGCTGACACTCATGGCCATTGGTCGAATATATCCAATAATGTTAGCACTCAATTGCGCCAAAATTGTTAGAAAAGTAGCAAAGACTATTTATATATTTCTTTATATGGATTTTTCTCTCTCGTTTACACGCCTTTCTAAACACGTGGTACGGCTCGAGACAACTCTAGCCTTTACTAGATAAAAGCTGCATGCGAGGGTGAAGGATACTTCGTCCTAATTGTGTCTTCTTGTTAAGTAGCCGGGTTGACGGCATTTCCACCTTTATTTTCGCCGCCCTCTGAGGCTTCCGATGTTGTTTCCACTCGTCCCTCTTCTTTCTTCAGAAGCAATTTCTTGAGCTCATCGCAAGGTAGGATGTTGTAGAATCCGATTCTTAGCTGCTTGTTGGTAGCCACGTACACAATAGGGTCCCAGACACTTGCACTCTTGGCACAGATGGCTGGTAATGTTTGCAGAGCAGGCGGAATGACATGAATATCGCCAAAAATTCCCACGAAACAAACAATACAGTACGGAGTCCAAGAGAAGAGAAATACAGCTGAATTGAAGAAAAGAAAACATATTGTAAAAAGAGATGATATGAACATATTAATTTCCCTATTTGTGCTGTATTATGCAAAGGGTGTTGAAATATTATCAGATATAAATCGCGATGAACAGTTAAATAAGCAGTCAAGACCATAGACTATTACTTGTTTGACCCCACTGCATTTCTAGGAGAGCTTACACTAATTCCTGTACTATAAAGGTCAAGACAGGTCTGATCATCTACTGTTTCAAACACAAGCGAGTCAGTGTTTTTATCCGTTAGGGACTATAGCTAAAAATCATAATGTACATTTTTAAAAACTTAAATTCACTCTTATTACACAATAACGAATTTGTTTGCAGAAATAAGTAGCAAATGAGTAAAACTGGCTTAAATATAATAGATATTAATTATAAACATAAACATAGACTTAGTTCTGAAATTCATAATACTTTACAACAAAGAAGTACATGTCTTCAAGTGAACGGAAAGAACAAATTCATCCCTGGCTACACGTGCAGCAGAATGGCAACATAGCCGCTTGAGACGGCATTTTTTTTTTCTCCTAATATCACATATAAAGAAATTTCAGTCACAGTATATGAAAGAAGCACGAAGGTATAACAACATTTTTTACATTGTACTTGTTGCAAGTGCAGACTATTTCATCTTACATCTACACCTCTTTCAGTAATACGTACTAAATGTGGCGCGGAAACTACTACTGACATGCAGAACCATTCATCCTTTTAAAAACTAAAATATCACCCAAAGCACTGGACCAGAATATGCACTGGTGCTGCTTTTGACAATGGCATGCAAACTGAAAGTATTCGTATGACCAAAATAACGGAGAAAAGCTACATTGGATCCAATTGCATTTCTTTTACAGAGGTGATACAAATATTCACGAGTTTAACACAAAAACAGCAGTGTAGTAATCAAAGTAGGACGTGTATCTCTAAACAAGTTACGACGATATAAAAGTGTGGTATAAGCGAGTTGAGTTACAAAATAAAATGCAAGAGAATAAAAATGTTCAGTTCAAACATAGAAAAGATCTCACTCAATGTTTTAGGAAATATTTTGATTTAGATATTATATTTAGTGATGATAGCTTGAAGTATATTACCGGTATCCCGATTAACCGCGGTATTATTTTGTCCAGTAGTACGTCCCGTGGTACTTTTTCACTGTACCGGTGCTTCGGTAGTTTCCGTGAGTAATGTACGGAAATTCCCGAGTAAGCTAGTTACTAATTTAATGACATTTAAGGCATTATTATTTCATGAAAAAATAATTCAAAAATTATGTTTAGTTTTTACAAAATAGTTGTATTGGTTACAAATTAATTTAGACTATAACAAATACAATGATGTTTATAAACTTAATCACATATATGACACGTGTTACGATTGCCATCATGGCAACCGAACAGATGTTGTGAAAAATATTAAGGCCAAATCCAACTACTGGAAAACATTCGGATGCAAAAAGGTGAAAAAAAATGTCATTTGTAAAAGTTATTTGTTAGTGTATGTTACAGTCTCAAGTACATGTACTCCTTTGCAAGACCAAGAATCATCCTAACAGTTGGGAGGGGGATTTTCTTTCAAGTTGGGATAGTTATTTTCTTTTGTCTCAATATATTTTTTATAATAATGTAATTGATACAACATGGCGTTATTATGCTATAAATCAGATAATATAATTGCCTTATAACGTGGTACGTATCGCGGTATGTTCAGAAATATATATATAAAAACCTTGATAGTCAAAACAGTACGGCCTAAGGAATAAAAACATTATGTATTTTGATCTGAGTAAATATACGAATTTGCATTTGACTAAATTCATGGTACAGCTTGAAAAGCTCGCATACTTTACAAAGTTAATCCACAACGAGTCAACAAAACAAGAGAGAGAGAGAGAGAGAGAGAGAGAGAGAGAGAGAGAGAGAGAGAGAGAGAGAAATAAATACGACAACGTCGACCTATCACCAGCAGTGAGTTAGAAAATACCGGAAGCAACCAGCTGATGCTGACATGCCGGCAAATTCAGTTCGATAAGTCTATTAGTCAATCAATTATGTAATAAAGTTTGTTTTATCGGTATAACAGAATGGCTATTTGAATTTTCCCTAATTTTTTTTACACTATTTCTAAGAGAAAGTGAATAATTCAAATGTCATGTTCAATTTCATTTTGTTTATGTTGTTTTATTCTATGTCTCTGCTCAGATCTCCGTTGTTCCATCCATTAATTTCATATTTTATTTTATTGTTTATTCGATCGGGCAGTAACACCATGGTCGATCATCTCCTATATAGCAATAACCAAAGCATCAAAAGAAGTGGGTATCAAACATCGTCACATCTCTCGACAGATTTAAAGGAACGTATGGCGACTAGGTACACGAAACTGCAGTCTTGGAATCAACCGTGGCTTAAAAATTGATATAAATATGAAATTATTTATACGTTTCAAAGGATTGAAGAAACATTGTGAACCGTTGAAAATAAACGTACATGTAGTATATTGGTCTTCTGTCCGCTTGCTTATATCACCTACAGACAATTGTTCAAACGAAAAGTATTATACTGTTGTTTTTAAACCGTTAAAATGGTTGACAAAGAGAAATATTATAAACATCATTTTTTATATGGTCATGAAAGACCAGTTACTTACAACAATTTATAAATCAACTGTGATAACAAATTAAACTGGACAAAAAGAAAACAGAATACTCTGAATTGAAAGAATGGTTCATTTAACAATATGCCAAGACACTAAACAAACAAGCAAGGAAGAGATTTTCCTAATACAAAACTTTACAAAGCAATAAAGCTATATAGTTACCAAACACATTTTGACTATTAAACAACGAATGATTTGTTGGATATGCTATGCTCCGTCCACTTAAGCTGAACGCAAGTCTTTAGCTGATTTACAGCAATATGTAAAAAAAACTTATATATCAGTTTGTCAAAGTAAACAATACACATTTTTGTTTATATAATCAATCCACAGAAAGAATCAAATATATACATAGTAAAACAATCACATACATGTTATATGAAAAGAATATTATTTTCTTTTCTTACGTTTAACATAATTATAATGTATGACTGCCATAGATAGTCAGTCATGTGCTGAAAAATGGCATTAAACCCCACAAAGCCAAAGACTAATGTAACTGTAATTATTGGAGGAGCAATAGCTAACGGGAAAGTACAATCAGTTCAAATTATTTAACCTTAATGAAGCGATAACTCGATATGCTTTGTGTGGTCCATATCGTTTGGTAATGGTGTAGAGACCTTATAAAGTAAATGCCAAAATTAAAATCAATTTTTGTCAATTCGGTTTACATGCCATTCTCTTATTCTGAGAGCAGCCGGTGCTAAAATGTAGACATGTTTGTGTACAGTAATTTAGACTTAATAAATCGTGACAACATCTGGATAAATCAGCTGATGTAATGTATCAAATGTATCTTCTTTGGTATCTGCATTTTTCAAATTTAAATTATTTAATTTTCTTTCTTTTATTTCTATTGACTTTTTAAGATTTGATGTATTTACCAAATCTGGTCATATCTTCTAATCAATGTAACCAACCCAACTTAAAGTACCTATTTATGTAGTTACTAATGGTGATTCATCAAAGACTGGCCAGCATTAACGGTGATTTTCGTGATGGAAAAGAAATAATTGTAAAATTCGTGACAGAAAGAATATAAAAACTGGCTATAACAATAGAATTTTTCCAGATTTAAATATTTATTAAGTACATACAACATGCACTGTCTGGACTATAATTTCGAAATTATTTCTGCTTTTAATGTCATCAGTTGTTTATCAATAATAATAATAATAATAATAATAATAATAATAATAATAATAATGTGGACTTAATACAGCGCCTAATCTTTAGAAGCTCTAAGCGCTTTACAATATTACATAAACATATAAACATATGCAACGACACTATTGCATAAACATATAAACATATATAACGACAAGATTACAAAAACAAACGCCATGAAATTAGAAAACAAAACTATGTGAGGTTTGCTTGGATGTCATGTATTAATTGGGTTTTACTTATCATACGGAGGTTTCTCTTTGTAGCAAACAGAGATGGAGGGTTAGGGACCGATACGGTGAGATGACATATGACGCAGTGGTAATCTGACGCAAGTTCTTGGATATATCATTAGATTATTTAATGAGTCTAATAGATAGATAAATCACTGGAGTATTTAATGAGTATAATAGATATATCATTAGAGTATCTAATGTGTATACTAGATAAATCATTAGAGTATTTAATGAGTATAGTAGATATATCATTAGAGTATTTAATTAGTATAATAGATAAATTATTAGAGTATTTAATGAGTATAATAGATAAATCATTGGATTATTAAAACAGTATAATGCATGGAATTGTAATGTGCTGGCCGTAACGAAAGCACATGTATACCATTATTAGACTGGGCATGCCAACTTATTGGCTCTTCCTTCTGTATGGAGAACTAGTCGTGTTAAATGCATGCGAAATAATAATAGCAGGAATACAATCAGTAAAAGTACCAGCTGAGGAAGCAAGCTACCAATTCACATGAAGATCTTGTATCTACCCACACCGCTTCCGTTGCCGGATATAGTTTTACTGTCACTATGAACGAATCACCCTCAGCTGACTAGATGCAGTGCGGAGCATAATCGGCAGTTAGCATTCGGCGAAGAAAGCGGAGAAAATCCGGATGTTGCACACTCTGGGAGCTGAGCTATTATATATAGACGGCGCTATACAGATATTATGAACCTCTGGCATAGTGACAAGTGTAAGGTGGAGTAATTTGCATTTGCAACATACACATTGAAGCTAATGTTAGCAAACATCTATGTTAATTTCATGTACTGTGGCTGACATTTCTTTGGATGTTGTACTTGTGGAAATTGTACATGGCATAAGCACAAGCTAACCAAAATGACTGCTCCTTAAGTGCTCGAAAAATCAGTCTTAAAGTACACTACATTTAGCAGTTATTAAAATAGGAAAATTAATTTTGCCACAGTAGACAATACCAGCTTCCGAAATTCAATGAATGAATTACAAAACATATAAAATGTAAAAATAAAAGTTATCGGCTCTGTTTTTACGATTTACCTCTGAACTCCAGCATATGAAAATGACCAAGCAATTTTTTTTTTATTATACATGTACAACTTAAGTAAGGCCAAGCTGAATACTCTATAAACAAAGTTACTCACATCAATCATACACCAGAACAAAAGAGAATAAAAAGTTATTTGAACAATACCTACTATATCAAAGTTTTGTTTTAAAATAGGCAGCATAACCAGTGAGGAGGAAATTGTTTTCTTAAAAATCTAACCCGAACTGTAGAGGTCCACCATATGTAGATAACTCTATTCCATTTACGACATGTATGACGGGTACAATATTTAATTATTATGGTACATCTTTTTTGTATAGGAGGTAATCTTCCACGTAAAGAATAAAAACTGGCAGAAACATTTCCGCCAAAATAAACAAAAATGAAAGAAAACAAGTCTAAGAAAGAGGACATTCTGGTTCCGGCGTCCTCAAATGATCCATCTTTCTCTTTAATTTGTAAAATGTAAAGGCCGACCTTGTTCAAATAAGCTTGAACAATTTTAGGTGGGTACTTTTCACATATTTTCAGTTTTATGGGTAGTCAAAGGGCAGTAAAAGATTTTATTATATGCTCATTTTTTTTTCCGTTAACTTTACATTGTCAGAATCGTCCAATATTGTGCGATACTGAACTCCTCGCGCTGACTTCATACTGCATTCACGCGAATAAAGGAACTACTTTCTATTGTAAACAAACAATTTGTTTCTGAATGAACTAAAGTAGATGTTTAGTGGACTGACACATACAAACTGCTTTGGCACATTCCGCGCTAACTTTTTTGATACGTTGTTTCAGATTTAGGCTAGCTATAGACGCCAGACAGGGTCCTTACAATAACATGCAAGTTATAAGACATAAACTTTCTTCTTTAGCTGGTAATAAAAATGGCAAAAATATACTTACAATTTTACATCCTGAATTTCCTCAAAATGTACTTTAGTAGTTCTGCAAATCCGAATTACATGAGCCATGTCATGGATTCTCAAGCTTGATTACACATTTCGAAATTGTACTGTAATTTCAAGTTTATTCCAAGTGCAGTTACATCCTCCTTACTGCTCTCAAAATGAAACAAACATTAAATTCCACAGCGTCTTTTCGATAATTGCAATTGAAAGACTTCATATTTTTCCCACATTATGATATGAATCATTCAATGACACAACAGAAACACGCACGCCGATGTCAACACACTTCAATACGATTAAATTGGCAGACGCTGCTGGAATCCAATGTAAGTTACTTCATGTAGATAAATCCAGACCATAATCACGAAATTGCGTCGAATCGACAAAAATACCAAAACGTATTCATTCCAGATCAAATGGAAAAGTTGTTGCAATGCGCATTCATTAACAATATTACTCCAAATTTCAATTTTAAGTAGATCAAACGCCATTTTCTTCCGAAACTTACGTCTAGCGCGCGACCAACTTCAAATTTGTCTGGGAGGAGTTACGTGAGCATTAATAATATTGTTGTGTAATGATGCAGCTACGCTTGCGTATTTAGTTTGGAATACGGCATACATTCAGTTACTTTGTTTCTTGTAGTGTATTTGTGTTTATATATTTAAGCCTTGGGTAGAATAAAACTGCATTTGTATGGAAAAATATGAACTCGTTTTGTCGGATGGATATACTGCACTCCCAAGGTCGTGCAGTATAACCATCCGAAAAACTCGTTCATATTTTCCCATACAAATGCAGTAACCTATAAATACAGAATGTTTAACTGAATACTATTATTGGTCTTATTTTTGTTATACTGATTTCGAGCATTGAGACCTCACCTTTTAAGTGAACCGTGTATTTATGCCCTTACGTGATACATTACCGGAATAATCTTTCATGTTTATGTCAATCCCAGTGACCACTGTGTTGAATCAAAATAAGATATTAAAGCAATATTTCTCTTACACATGCCTTGCAAAGGGCACGTTTAGAAGGAACTTCGATTATTTTGCAGTTTACTTGTGATGAATGCCCCTGGTAAATTCCGAGTTCTAAGTAATGTATTTTCATCATCATCATCATCAGCAGCAGCAGCAGCAGCATCAATCCCTCAACCCAAGACTTTACAACCAATTCTCTCCATCATTCCCTGTTCTCTACTGCCCTTTGGGAATCTCCAAATCCCATGCCTGTCCACTCCTTAATGTTGTCTTCCCACCTCTTGTTTGTCTGCCTCTTCTTCTGCACCCTCGCACTGTGCCTTGCAAAATTGTTTTTGCCAGTCCAGACGATCTTGAGACATGACCGTACCAATTTAGTTTGCGCTTTTTTACAGTAGTCAAGAGGTCTTCATAGGTTCCGATGACTCGTTGGATCCTGTTGTGGACCTCTTTGTTGGTTACATGGTCAACGTATGAGATGCCCAAGATCTTGCGGTAGCATCTCATTTCAAAGGTTTGAATCCTTCTTGGTAGATCTGGTGTGGGCGTCCATTTTTCGCAAGCATACAGAAAGATGGATATGACAATCGAGCACGTCAGTCTTATTTTGGAACCAAGAGCAATGTTGGTATCTTTCCATTGTGGTCTCAACCTTATTATTACTACTGTTGTCTGGGCAATCCTGCAAAGTAGTTCTGGTTTGGAGCCCTCGTCTGTGATAATTGATAACAAGTACTCAAAGCTTATGACTCTTCCCAACTTCTGTCCACTGGCCCTTATTTCTGCTCTGATGCCATTGGTATTGTTTGTCATCAATTTGTTTTTTTCGGCGCTAATCTCCATACCATATGCTGTGGAGGTTGTGTTGAGGCGCTCAACCAAGTCATACAATTCTTTTTCATCTCCTGCTAAGCCATCGATATCATCTGCGAAGCGAATGTTGGTGATTGTTCTTCCTCCGATGCTGACAGTGCCCTTGTAGTCATGCAGGTATCCTCCATGATCCTTTCCAGGAAAATGTTGAAGAGTGTAGGTGACGGTATACATCCCTGTCTGACTCCAACTGTTGTTCGAAACCAATCTCCTCTGCTGCCATTGATGAGGACAACACTGGTGGCTTTGTCATAAAGGTGCTCAACAACCTGCAGCAGGTTGAGCTGATGTACTTCCTCATAGTTGTCCATAAGGCCGCATGCCATACCCTATCAAAGGCCTTTTTGAAATCTATAAAGACGTAGGATAGAGTCTGATGGTGATGAAGGTATTTCTCGCAAACTAGTCTGAGAGTGAAGATTTGTTCTGTGTTGCTCCTTCCTGATTGGAAGTCTGCATGCTCTTCAGCAATAATTTTCTGTGCTTGAGGTTTTAGTCTGTTGAGAATTTTCTTCAGCATGACTTTGGTCAGGTGATTGATCAGACTGATGGTTTCGTAGTTTTGGCATAGCTGTAGGTTTCCTTTTTTGGTGAGCTCGATGTCCTGTTTGCCATATCTTGTTGCAGATTGTTGTTAGGACTGTGACTATCTCTTCTCCTCCTGTTTGAATCAGCTCTGCTGGCATGTTGTCAACGCCGGCTGACTTTCCCTTCTTTAGTGACCTAACTGCAATTTCTACTTCCTCACGAAGAAAGGGGTTTTCATCAATCTCTTCTGCCTGAGGGCAATTTAGCATTGCTGGATCTCCTTGGGTCTTATGATTGTAAAATTCTGATCAGTATTCTGTCCATCGCTTGAGGATCTGTTGATCTTCTGTGAAGCATTTTCCTGATTTGTCTTGGATGGTGGTAGTTTTTCCTTGTTTATGGGTTGTGAGATCTTTCACCAGCTGATATGCCATTTTGCTGTCATTTATACTCAGACTGTTTCGATTTTGCAGCACTGTCTTTCTATCCAGGATTCCTTTGCCTTTTTCGTGCTTTACCTGGTCATGTTGTTTATCTCTCTGTATTTTCTAGTTCTTTCATGATCTCTTTTTCACTTTTTCAGTTCTCTTCTTTTGTTACACAGTTCAAGGACATCTGTTGTGACCATAGGTTTCTCTGTTCGACGATATTTACCAATGATCTCGCTAGCTGTGCTACTCACAGCTGTGTTGAATGTGGTTGTTAAGGACTCTAGGTTGGTGTCTTGGCTGTCCAGGGGTATCAATGGTGCAAATGTACCATCTGTTATTGCTTGGAAGGCTTCTGCGACTTTTGGATCCTTCAGTTTTCAAGGTCAAATCTGATTCTTGGTTGGTTAGGCGGTTTGATTATTTTCAGGTGGAGGCGAAACGTTGTCATTAATAAATCATGGTCACCTCCAATATCTGCTCCTGGAAAATTTCGTGTTCTGGCGATATTCAGTTCTGTGCGGAATCGTTTCTTCACCAAGATGTAGTCAATCTGGTTGTGATGTTGTCCATCTGGACTGTGCCAGGTCCATCTTCTAGACGCTTTGAGAGGGCCGAGGGTGTTGGCTAGCACAAGACAGTTGCAGGCGGCAAACTCCAAGAGCCCGAGTCCTATTTAATTTGTTTCTGCATTGCAGAAGAGTCCACAGGTGCTTTGTCAGTTTGTCTGTGAATCAACTCCCACCTTTGAATTCCAGTCCTCCTGTACAAACAGAATGTCCTTCTTGGGTGAGTTGTTAAAGACATATTGCAGTTGGTTATAATACTTCTCTAGTTCGTTGTCATCATAGTTAGATTTGGGTGCATAGTTCTTGTATGGTTATGATGTTGAAGAGAGTCACCCTCAGGGAGATGGTAATAAGCCTACTAGAGGCTGGGCAGCAATTCATAATGATGTTCACAATGCCCTTGAGAACAAGAAATCCAACGCCATGATTGTGTTTGTCCCCTCTTCCGCTGAAGTAGAGTTTATGCCCTTCATCTGTTGTTATTTCGCCAAAGATTTTCCAGCGCACTTCGCAGAGACCAATAATGTTCCAGTTGTACCTCTCCAACTCATGTGTAAGTTCTTTCAACTTTCTCATAGCCCTCACTGTTCTAACGTTCCATGTACCGATGATGATGTTGTCTCTCCCACAGATCTTGGTAGTGATGGCACCAGTAACATACTTGTCACCTCCGTCCTGGTGTGCAGCGGAAGGCGCGGTCATTGTTGACCCGGGCTACTACAGATCCGGTATGGAAGAATTGTTAGTTGTCTTCATGTGCTGTGTCAAGGGCAAGATACAGCCTGGCAGAGCCCATCCCTCTCCAGACTGGATGACCACAGCCGAAATCCACTGATATAATGTGGCACGCCCTGATCCTGAGCACATGATCGTTGAGCTCATCTTGGAGCCCTTTCGCCCTGGCCGTTGACTTCATTGAGGAAGACGTCCATCCAGTGATGCTGTGCTATCATCATACTATTTTTACCCATAGTTGGGAGATTCGTTGGGGGCGGGGGTGTCTTATTCCATCCCGTACGGATCCAATGGACCTGTACCACTGCCGTAATGTGGTTTATAGGTCGTCAAAATGTAATATACACTTTTTATGTTCTTCAATTTATTTCCATTTTAAATTATCTTATTAAAGTTTTAACAGTTGAGGCAAAAAGAACACAAGTCTAGAAAAGATTCTGATCTCACTTACTCCAGTTATTACATATGTAATAGTTTTTCACCGAGAATGAGGTTGCTCATAACGAGAATTGGCAGAGACTGATACATGCGCGGAAAACTCCCGTCGCACGGTTTGGTTTAGGTTATTTAGTGCCGAGAAAAATTGGG
This sequence comes from Megalonaias nervosa, assembly GCA_016617855.1. Lineage (NCBI taxonomy): Eukaryota > Metazoa > Mollusca > Bivalvia > Unionida > Unionidae > Megalonaias > Megalonaias nervosa. The sequence goes on from JAECUM010052618.1 coordinate 23,754, forward strand.
GTAAAATGTCCACGCAAGGACTCTCCATGGTATCCGACTCTAGCGGATCCAATGTAGACTTCGAGTTACTAGTTCGGAAGGCTATACATGAGTCACCACGGTTCCTGCCTCAATGAGTCGCATAGTACGACATTCAGGAAGGCGTATTGAGCCCATTGTTCACCCTCGAGCCCGATGAGATTGATGAAAATATCCGCACTTGTTGCTTCGATAATAAAAACCTAGCATTAGACAGTGATCGTCCTATATAAGAATATAGGGTCAGACCTTTAGCAGTAATAACAGCCTTAATGACAAGCTAAGGTGTCGTCCTTCCCTTAAATATTTTGTTAACTTGATATTTTATATTTATCACATAGTCGGTACACTTTGCCTATAGTGTGTGCAGTTTCATATCTTTGATATTATAGCATGTGAACATAACACTTGATGTGATTGTGATTGGTTTAAGTAAGCTCATGAAAATATTGTGCAGCATTCTCTTTACTGATCGGCTACGATAGTGGGAAAACTTTTTTAACCCCGTCTTCTGGAATGTTTGGTTTTCAATGAACATTTTGGCGGCCATTTTTCGATTCGAGTCACTAAAGGAATTGGGAAAAAAAATAATCTCGTCTGTCTTAATATGGCCAATTTACCACTACAGGGACTTGTTATGTCATGTATAACATATCATAACGTGAGAGTGAGGTCGACGAGTGCGCAACTCCTCCTCACTGAAATCCAATTCTCACGCGCAAGTCATGACTTCACCAGATCATTATCCCATTCCATCATCCTGCAAGTCCTGCGGCGACGGGGAAGTGGCGAAGCGGCAGGTGTGGATTCACTGGCAGCCGTAGTAACAACCCCGCACGCAGGCGGCTCAGGCTATAGGGTCGTCTTCCTATGACCGAAGTAGCATGGGAGTTCGGCAGCCATTGAGCGTCCGAGCAGCCCTCTTCAGGACTACACTGCTCGCCTCCACAGCAAGAGGAAGGGACTAGAAAAGGTGTCCTAAACATTGTCTACTTCATCTTACCCTGGCCAGCTTACCGCGGCTGGCGGGGATCCCACTCCAGCGGTAAGAAAACAAAGAAACAGATCAAGGTGACAACTCTCACCTTAGGCGCATGGAACGTGCGCACACTCATGGATCGTGCCGGGGCTGAAAGGCCTGAGAGACGGACTGCTTTGATTGCCAGAGAGCTGAACAGGTACAAAGTCCAGATCTCAACACTCAGCGAGACCCGATTTGCCAACGAAGGTCAACTGTCAGAGGTAAATGCAGGCTACACCTTCTTTTGGATTGGACGCAGCATGGAAGAACGTCGCGAGGCTGGAGTTGGGTTTGCCATCAAGTCCAACCTGGTCAACAAGACAGTCGGCCCACCTAAAGGCATCAACGATCGTCTGATGACCGTTCGATTTCGGCTCCCAAGAAAGCGATATGCCACACTAGTCAGCGCCTACGCCCCAACACTGACAAACCCTGATGAGATCAAGGACAAGTTCTATGATGAACTGAGATCCACTATTGCTGCCGTGCCCAGAACAGATAAACTCATCATCTTTGGTGACTTTAACGCCCGGGTTGGCGCAGATCACACCTCATGGGAAGGAGTGCTGGGAAAAAATGGGATTGGCAGCTGTAACAGCAATGATCTCCTACTGCTGGAAGCTTGTGCAGCGCACGAACTGCTCATCACCAACTCTGTCATCCGCCTACCACTTCGCAACAAGACGTCATGGATGCACCCACGCTCCAAGCACTGGCATCTGCTCGACTACGTCATAGTGCAACAGAAAGACAGGCAGGACGTCAGAGTGACGAAGGCTATGTGTGGAGCTGAGTGCTGGACTAACCACAGGCATATCATCTCCAAACTTAACATAGGATACAGCCTCCCAGACGTCCTCAAGGAAGCATGACGCTGAAGCGACTGAACGTCTCCAAGCTGAAAAACGATTCAGTGAAGCAGTCCCTTGCAGACGAACTAGACAACAAGCTGGAAGCCATCACTCTAGGCTTGCATGATGTAGTCTGATTGGGCGTCCCTTCGGGATGTTGTCTACTCCACCACCGCCGATGTGGTAGGCCCTACCACGCGCAAGCACCAGGACTGGTTCGATGATAACGATGATCGCATTCAAGAACTGCTCGACGAAAAACACCGCACACACAGGGCGCTGCTAAATGACCCGAACTCCACATCTAAGAAAGCTGCATTCGCCAGTATCAGAAGAACAGTGCAGAGAGAGCTCCGACAGATGCAGGACACATGGCTGGGCAAGAAGGCGGACGAGATCCAGTCGTATGCAGACCGCAATGACATGAAGAGGTTCTACGAGGCGCTCAAGACAATCTACGGTCCCACTAAATCAGGATCTTCCCCCCTCCTCAGTGCAGATGGGAACACGCTGATCACTGATAAGGAAGAGATACTCAAGCGATGGGCAGAACACGTCGACAGTGTCCTCAACCGTCCTTCCTCCATCAACGCTGAAGCCATTGCTCGCCTGCCACAGGTCCTAACCAACGCTTCCCTCTCGGACTCGCCAAGTTTCACAGAAGTAGAGAAGGCAATTAAAAGTCTATCCAGTGGCAAAGCCCCGGGTTCTGACTCCATCCCAGCGGAAGTCTACGCAGCTTTCTAGTCCCCGACTGTCGCAGAAGCTTACTGACCTCTTCCAGTCTGTGTGCAACCAGGAGAAGATTCCACAGGAGTTCATAGACGCCTCTATTGTCCACCTCTACAAGCGGAAGGGGAACCGTCAAGCATGCGACAACCACCGTGGCATCTCCCTATTATCCATCGTAGGGAAAATACTGGCCAGAATTCTGCTAAATCGACTGACCGTCCACTTGTAGCAAGGCTTGCTACCAGAGAGTCAGTGCGGCTTCAGGCAGGATCGGGGCACCGTGGACATGATCTTCGCAACCAAGCAACTCCAGGAGAAATGCCAAGTGCAGAACGTCAGCCTCTACACCACTTTTGTGGACCTCACAAAGGCTTTTGACACTGTGAGTCGTGAAGGTCTGTGGAGGATCATGGCAAAGTTCGGATGCCCCGAGAAGTTCATACACCATGGTCAGACTGTTCCACGATGGCATGCTCGCCAGAGTACAGGATGATGGAGAGTTCTCCCTGCCCTTTCCAGTGACAAACGGTGTCAAGCAGGGCTGTGTTCTTGCCCCGACGCTGTTCAGCATGATGTTCACAGCGATGCTGACCGATGCTTTCCGTGAGGGTGACATTCGCATCGACATCCGGTTCAGGACTGATGGGAACATCTTCAACCTGAGAAGACTGCAGGCTAAGACCAAAGTCCAGGAAGACACCATCCGCGACTTCCTCTTTGCTGACAACTGCGCTTTGAATGCTGGTACTCAGTCTGACATGCAAGAAAGTATGGATCGGTTCTCCAAAGCCTGCATAGACTTCGTACTCACAATAAGTACGAAGAAGACCGAAATCATGTACCAGCCTGCACCCTCAGTGCCCTACACCGAACCCAGCATTACCGTCAATGGACAGAAGCTCGCTGTTGTTGACAAGTTCATCTACCTTGGCAGCACCCTGTCGTGCACAATCTCCATCGATGAAGAGGTCACTCTCAGGATTGCTCGTGCAAGTGCAGCCTTCGGCAGACTTCACAATACTGTGTGGAACAGAAGAGGAATCAGCCTGCCAACCAAACTCAAGGTGTACCGCGCAGTAGTACTGCCCTCCCTCTTGTACGCCTGTGAGACATGGACGGTGTACAGTCGCCATGCAAAACAGCTGAACTCCTTCCACATGCGCTGCCTCAAAAAACTGCTCCACATCAAATGGCAGGACAAGACTTCTGACACAGAAGTCCTCCAGAGAGCAGAGATGACAAGCGTCTATGCCATGCTCAGAAGGTCACAACTCCACTGGGCTGGCCATGTCTGCCGTATGCCTGATGAGCACCTCCCAAAGAGACTGTTCCATGGGGAACTCGCTGAAGGCAAGCGTTCCCAAGGAGGCCAAAAGAAACAGTTCAAGGACATGCTCAAAGCCTCCATGAAGTCCTGTGGCATTGACC